>JACXGJ010000192.1:61997-158891 GCA_016801105.1 Esox niger
TATATATATATATATATATATATATATATATATATATATATATATATATATATATATATATATATATATATAATCATATTGTGGCTAAAATAACACATAAGATTATTTGCTTACCTTCAATTACTGACTGCCAGCCAGGAGCAAAACGAAAAAAAATAAGATTTGACTAGACGAGTCATTGCAATGGTCAATAAAATGTTACATAGGCTACAAGTCTATACAAACTCAGAGTTTGTGATTGGTCAATAGACCGATCTTTCGATTGCTCGTTAAAATAAAATTGAGTTAACCCTAAAATACCTGGAAGAGGTTTACTTTGTATAGGTCTGGTCAATAAAATAGCTTTAAAAATAACCCAACTGCTTTTCTTCCCACAAATGCTAGTCAGAGTTTTCTGATTCTATAAAGGGGTGCAAGTTTTAATGTTTGCCCTAGCATTCACAAACCTGATAATAATTTGACCCTTGCACACTTGTCTAACGTAAAACACAGATAATCAGAAACAAAAAAGAGACAGATTGGGAAACACTGTGATAGGCCTTGTGCATTCTTACTAAAAATAACATTTGTAAAACCATATAGGTTATATGTCGTGGAGCTCTGCCCCCTAGAGGGGCATAAGCTCCTAGTGGTTTACCCCAGCCGCATCAGCAGCCATACTGAAATCTCATTATGCAAGATGCGACCGCCAATCAGGGCATGCCTGCCCCTATATAGGACCCTTGAGCCCAGAGAACATCCTCCATTTTTTTCAGCAATCGCTTGCTGAGTGCTACTGATTACTTATTATTTTGGTTCAGCCTGAAAATATTTGCCGTCGGCTTTCCTTAGTTCGACGTTTCAAGACGAAGACGTTTTTTGCCGCTGCATGCAGTTGCGCCGACCTGTCACCGGATCAGGATACTCATCGTATGTGTGTATCCTGCCTGGGACCAGCTCACGCTCGCGAGAGTCTCTCCAACCCACCAGCCTGCTCATCCTGTACAGCTTTGTCTTCCTCTATACGTGTAGAGGGTAGACTTTTTTGAACAGGAAGTGGATGTTTCCACCGTGTTGGATTCCAGCAGCGTCAACGACGAGAGGTCTGAGGAGGACGCTCCTAAGCAGGACACAACTCCTCTGACTCAGAAAGACCCGCTCCCTTCCCGCGTCGGTTGTGGTGGCGGGTCTCGCGCTTCTCCCTCTTTTCGGGGAAAACTAGAAAGCAACCTCACTTCTGCTGCTTCCCTCCGCCCGCCCCCTCTATGTGTGGAGTTCGTGGGCATGATTGAGCAGCTGCCCCTGCCTTCTCTGCCTACGCCTAAGGAACACTCCAACATGGCTTTCAGCTCCTGGGCGGAATATGTCAAGCCGGTGGATTCTCCAGCGCCTGAGGTCCGTGGTTTTAAAGCATATGCTGAGGGTTCCTGGTCCTCTCCAGCTTCTGCCAGAGCCCCGGTTAGATCTTACGCTACCTTCACCAGAGTCTATGGTAGACAGTCTCCCATTAGCTCGGCCATCCCTCCTCTAGATCCTGAGCTAGCCGTGCACTTCCTACATGACGGTGTCGCAGACTCGGCCCTACGAGCAGTTTCTTGTAATAAACAAGCTAAACGGTGCTTAGGTGTAAGTTGTGCTTTTCTGCAGACTCAGGCAGTGTCTGAGTCTGTTAAACCACTTGTGCTTTTTACATGCCTTAGTTTGCCTCCTTCGGTGGCAATCGGAGACTCGGTGAGCGCTCACTGTGTGTCTGTCCCTTTGGATATGAGCAGTGGCTAACGGAATCCTCGTATACTCGTAGGCCCTTCTCTGAAAGGCAAACTGGAAAAAATTCCTGTGTCTGTGAACAATTGGGACATGGAGGTAAGCATCCTTGAGGTCTATGCTCGAACAGAAATCTCCCAGCAGAAGGCTTTCAAAAGGCAAGTGGTGGTGGGCATACAGAACGGCCATTTGGCTACGTGCACATTGAGCAAAGACCGGCCTCACTGCCCCGGACTTCTTGGGAGCCAGGAAGTAGCAGGAGTAAAAGCCGGGAGATACTCCGGGACCTCGGAGATCGCTCCTTTGCCCAACAGTTCTGTCACCTCTGACAGGAGAGCAGATGCTCTGTCAGGATGACATCACCATTTCCATATTTCTGAAGAAAGGGGTGGAGCCGAGCGAAACTGAAATAGATAACCCCAGTCTGATCGTTCGATCGAGCCAGGCATGGGACGCCACTCCCAATAATGCTCTGAGAGAGGAAGAGCATGCAGTTGGTGGGCGTTGGTTAGATACATTTCAAATTCCTTCTCTGCCCCTACCGCCGCCGAGCCCGCCTGAAGAGGAGACATGGCCCAAGGAGGGCAGAAAGAGAAATAATAATAACCGGACTGGGAAGCAAACCCAGGTCCCCAGATTGAGAGCTGAGCGCCCTAACCTCTCGGCCATCTAGCTGCATGTCAGATGCAGCACTCTCACTGATAGGCATCTGAGTGAGATAGGAGCCTGGCATTTGCATATGCGGACGTTGCACCCTGGGAGAGGACGCGTTGCCAAGGAGACGCCGAGTAGTTTTAACAGGAGTGTCGAATCAAAAGGAACAGGCAACGCTACGGAGGTGACAGGCGATTGCGTTACCTGATATTTGACCCTATCACAGCAATCAGGTTTGGGAATTCATTAATGTTATGTCTGTAAGCACAAGTGAATTCTCAGTTAGCTCGGTAGACCGCGAGACGCGGGAGAGAGAGGAGCCCGGCAAAGACAAGGCAGGCAGCGGGATGGGAGATGTCTCTGAACCCGCTAGCCACCGCTTCTGTTTAAGGGAGGTGGCGGGTAGGGAGGACAGAATAGTTATACATATAACTCCCCAAGAGGACTCACTACCTTGAACATTGTTAGCCTTGCTCTTACCATTACACTGAAGAGGAAATATTTTAACTGTTGAGCATAGATTAGCGACTAAGGCTAGAAAACATGACACCATATCTAAAAAGCAAATTACTAATTGTTAAAACAGTTTGTTATATGTTCATGTCATCAGAATAATTTTAGAGTTACTAGCTAGCTAACATCGTCAGCATTTGTTGCTAATGGTAGTATCATTAGCCATTTTTAGAGCCCCTGCTAGCTGTTCTTTTTGATTAAATAATGACAAAATAGCATTCCACTAAAAATATGCCTGTTAGGGGTGTAAATATCCCCCCAAATCCTCAACTAAATTAGATTTTCAATTATCTACTTTTTTTCAGTGCTGACCAAACTGCTGTTCAGACTCATTGGTGGCAACTACTGTATGTCCAGCACTTATTGCCTATTTTAATATAACTACACCTTGGCATTGATTTGGCAAGGCTGCAGATCCATTGCCATATATTTCTTGTGTTTATTGGTAGTTTGGCACTAAATGTATTTGGGATAGTAGGTTGAGCGAGTGCTTTCTTTCCACTTATGTCAATTTAATTATATAAAACTGTTACCAGACTCCTAACAAAAGCCACTAGCTACTAAATATTGAGGAAGTATGAATTCCATGCACAGTATAGTGTGTTGCACTTGGGGTAAAAGAGGGAGTAGAAAATCTAGTTTTGCTGGATGTAACATATAGTGCCCTATAATTCACATTATGATTGTAATTTTACAAACACTCCTGAGTATTTTGTACAGCACTGTCACGAACGGGAGTAAGGATAATCGCGGATAGGCTGGGTGAGGGCAGAGTGACAGGTAGAGTGATTGAGACACTAACAGGCAGCAGAGGTACTGACCGGTGGCAGGCAGCGAAGTCAGGGACAGGCGGTAGGTTGTTACAAGGGCGGACGGCAGAAGTACAGAAGGGAGTAGGCAGAGAAGTCAGGGACGCGCGGACGGTCGACAAATGGGCTGGCAGCAGCAGTAGAGGCAGGGATCAGGCAGACTAGTCTGGGACAGTCAACAAAAAACACGGAAAATCACGGATTGGGAACAGGTGTGGGAGTGGATGGGAGCAGGGGTGTGAACGGCTCAGGGACGTGAGGACCCGCCTCCGCGTGATCGCTGAGGCGGGGGCGTGACACAGTACATTCACTGCGGCAGTGAAGAGTTCCTTTGTACACTATAGTAGGGGTATGTAAAATATATAGTGGTTGGATTTATTACAAATTCCCTCTTCAAAGCTAATGAGCATAAGCTATTTAACAACAATAACATACAAATATGATTTTCTATGGGGGGGCACGTTTATCCTACATACACATAAGGATTAGTGACTTTAGCACAATGGACGGAAACCTAATAATTCTAGCGTGCATGGCTTCCTAAGGCTATATAATAGCAAAACAATTGCTATGTAATTCGAATAACCTCACCGTGACATTTGGGCTATAGGCTATTGTCAATCGACGTAACCACACCATATTCACAGTGACAGTGTTATAAAGTGATTTAACAAGTGGCTTACAAAACGCTGACTACAGAAACATGAAACTATCAAGGATGTACAGTAAAATTATGCAGACAGGACACTGCAACACAAATCGACATGGCAAAGCCCAAATTAATGACATTACTGGTACCAAAGAAACGTAATCACAACAACGTTTCTTCAATGCTGTAAGCCAGGTGCTCTTTTCATAGTTGATCAGTTGAAAGTGCCACACACATCCTTTCCCTGAGTGGGACAAGGATACTAGCAGGGGGGTTGATTCACCCTTCCTCACAATTGGCTTTGCCAGTAAGTCAGACACCAAATCCATTCCTTCTCCACTGTGTGTAAAAAACAACAGGGCCAAGTAAAAGCCTAAAACAAAAAGTATAAAGGAAAGCAAAACATCTAAAATTATATAAATATTAGATGTTCCTACATTACGTCCTATTTAGCTTTATCTGTTACATTATGTAATTGGTTCTCAGATCACACCACCTGAAAAATGCACATGTAGGAGACAAGCCAAGCTAGAAGGCTGCTGCATGTCAAAGAATATGATCAACATAGGAAACTCTAAATCTGATTGATTGAAGAATATGACAATCAACAACATTATCCCTATTTGCTTCAACAGCAATAGACAGATGGGAACAAACTTTGTTTCGCTGGCCTGACATCACTAGGCCAGCAAAAAAAGGCCTCTGGTCAACAGCAGTTTCAGAAAATATATTATTGTGCCGTATAATTTGATCAAGTCGTCAATGTTATGTGATTATTAGTGACATAAAATGTTAACTAGCGGGTCATTAATTACCCTTTCTAAAATTTCCGACGTTGTTAAAAAATGCGATCTCCGTTCCCAATTATCGTCTACCTTACTATTTTGTTCAGTGGCATTATATTGTGTTTTTGTTGATGACAGATTATGGACTAGAAAGTTTTACCTGCCTTACTTGCTTGATCAACATAACATTACATAATTGCTGGTCTTGGTTTTTCAAACAAAGTCAGATACAGGTGAGATGATGTGTGACTAAGAGACAGGAAGGTAATCAAAATTTGAACTTCCAGTCAGATTGGTGAATTGTCTTGTTCAACCATCTTTGGTCACACAGATTTTTGGTCCCAGAATCTAGTGCAAACAAAAATGGCTGCGCACATTAACTTTCATAAAGGGTTTTTCACTTGTCGTATTTGTCCATTACTAAATATGCAAGAATCGGATACAAGAATTGGAATTCATTATTTTTCACAATCTTTAGTGATATTGTGAATGATCACATAAATAAAGGCATTATTAACATACAAACCATTGTCTGAAAGTTAGCATATGTTTTATTGTCACACCAGGTGGAGTGATACTCAGGAAAACAATACATTTCAGAAGGTTGCTCAATAATAATTCAGTATGCTGTTTAACAGTCCAACTGCCCTTAATACTTTCAAAATATAATTCTAACCAGTTTTAGCATAATGGTTAGAGACACAGACTGTCAAATAAGTCGTTCCAAGTTTGAGTCTCATCACAGTCAAAACAAGTAATGCATTAGTATTTATTCTGGATAGACAACACATTTGCTGGCTACAACCTTCAGTAGCTACGTTACAGTAAGCTACTGTTTAAGGTTATATTGCGTCTATTTCTGGTGGATTTTCAAAGTAAGCAGCTGTGCATGCTTTTTGAGTCTGGATATTCAAAAACTTTGCTGTAACTCTTTACAGTTATTTGGCAACTATTTCTAACTACGCATCTGTGCTTTTTGGGATAATATGGGCTAGATCACAACACTTTGGGCAGTAAAAGAGGAGGGATTTCCATGATTCACTCATCTTTTCACTTATTGAAAAAGTCAGTAATCATCACCTATTTTCATATTATTGTATCAATGTACTTCACGAATGAAAGAAAAACAAACGTTGTTGTGCCTTTAAATAAAATAGCTTTGGTTATGCAAAGTTCAACATCAGTCTCACTAGCAAATGCTCTATTGTAATGACAATTCCGAGTAGTAATTTAGTAGATACTTACAGTGGCCCACGTGTGCAAAACACAACAACATTAACATACATACAACACAACAATATTAACAAAAACTAAAAAACTAAACACCTCACTCTGCAGGAGTAGGGAAGAATGTGTCTGGCAGCATAGTTCAGTGCAGTTGATCACAACCTTGGTGTCTGGATGATCATTGAACTCGGGTGGCATGTTGGCTTTGATGTTATCCTTGGAGATCCATATCCATACTGACTCAAGCAGAATGTGGAGGAAGTTGGCCCAAGAGATTATCTGGTTCACTTCTGACAGGTGGATGTTTAAAAAATTACCGAAATCCTTATTTTTCAGACCCAGTGAACAAGAAAATGATGGGAGATAGTAAACAAAAAGAAAACTGTTTTAGTACAATATATTCCCCTTAAATTAGGTTAGGTCCATAACACAAATATAGTGAAGAATAATAGATTTTATCACAAGGAAAAATAACAGGATGATACATATTCCATATTAAGTACATTATTCAGTGGAGTTGTCACTTACACTTTTTCTTCAAGGAACACTTATCTTGGGTGTGTTGGCACTGGTGACTCTGCTGACCTCAATCACAACCCAGAATGCTTCCAGGAGGGTGTATGTTGCAATTCTACAAAAGGAAACAGACAGGTAGTATGTGCTTCAAGGAAGATCAAATAGCTTTGGATGGCATGGAGCTCTCTGCTAACTTGAACTTTTACTATGATTAATTTCTATGATTGCCCATCTTATATAGGTATGAAGATGAAGCCCTAGACATGCCCTAGCTAATGTTGTAGCCAGTATTAACATCCTGATTCTTCCAGATATTTATTATACATCTTTTGTTTTACTGCAATTCAGTATTTGTAAGCAGTTTCAACACTGCAGTGCATGCCTATTGCTGAGACAATATTCATTCTGTAAGCTTAATTTTGGTAAGATTTGGTGTCCTAGTTTTGAGTAACACAGCAGGAGATACAGAAGGACTTTGGGATTGCTGGATAGTAAAAAATTCCTGTACCTTGTGTAAAAACCTATGGCTTTGTCAGATCCCAATTAACCACTGTACACAACAGTGATGTTGTGTTTTCAGATTTTCCAGCTTTGTTTGAAGCTCCAGAATTTCACTTGTTTGCTCCTTGTTCACCATTATTAAGGCCATATCCAGGACTGCAGGATCAAGGCCTGCATAGTAATTATGCGTCTAGATTGGATCAGAAATTGCAGTCCAAAACTTCTCACCTTGTTCGTCTTTCTCTGTTGGGGCAGGGGGTTTCGATCGCCTTTCCCTAACACCAGGTCTGTTTTGAATATGATAACTTAATGCAAAGATGGTAGAAACCACACTTTTTTAGCGAAGACATTTGTGATGAAAAATGTAATGCACATCTTTGTGACATGTTAATGTTTAGAACACATCGGACACATCTGGTAAAAAGTGAGAATCTTTCGTGTTTTTCTTGTTTTTTAGCACCTTGGAGGTGTTTATGGGCATACATCTACCTATTGAGAACCTCTGTCTGAATAAGCTAGGCAAGACCTGCACGGCCCACACCATGTATTTATTTTAGTTAGAGAGGCCCTTGATTCTTTATAGACTAGGTAGGTCATTTTTTTGGCGTATGCTTTCTTTGTTTTGGGCCTGCTCAGCCCCCTTTCCCACCTTACCGTATTTGGGTTCAAATAGTAAACCTGTTTGGAACTGTAGTTGAGTTGTCTGTCCTCCTTGTTGGTGTCCACGATCCCACCCACCCTTAGAGCGCCCTCGTGTGGTGGTGTGTTATGGTCTCCAAGAGGAGTGCATGACAGTGAGTTACAGAAATCTCGGTGTAAGATGACAAGTTACTGGAAGTACCTCTGCTGTTCATGTGTGAGGTTGTAGAGCTGAGTGTATCCAAACTGCAATGTCTGGCAAAACCCCAACATAGCCTACCACCAGAAGAATTTTCCCAGCCAAGGTCTGGGTCTGCTTTTCCTCCGCTAAACATGGTTGACTGCACATCAATACATCCATGAATTCAGAGGTTTACCAGGAAATTCTTAAAGAGGATGTCAGGAAATCAGCCGACGAGTCAAAAATAATGACCCAAATTATTCAAGCAAATCAACCAAAGAATGGCTCTTTGTTTAGTATTTGCCAAGTCAAAGCCCTAACCTTAAATTATATTGAGATGCTTTGGCAGGACCAGTAGTGAGCAGCACATGCCAGACACCCCTCAAACCTCACCCAGTTGGCTGTGTAATATAAGGAGTGGGCAAAAATTCCCTGCAAGATTTCAGAGACTGATTAGTGGCTACAGGAGACATTTACCCTTAGTTATCGCTGGTAATGGAGGTGCCACAAGCTATTGGATGAAGGGGTTCACATATTTTTGCACACCAGGAATCTGACTTTTAAGTAAAACACTTGTTGAATGAATAATGAAAATAGATCATGTCTTTGTTTGTGTACTAGGAAGGTATTATGAATTTGTTTTATATAAGGATTTTATGAGTTTATTTTAATGTTTTATAGAGTTCGTTTGAAAATACATTGCTTTCTCTTTGGCACAATCTAGGCAATAACTGATAGAACAAACTACATTCAAGAATAGAGACCCAGTCGTTCTAAAGCCATAAAGTGGTCCATTAACACTGTGTGCTGTAATAGTAATGGGCTGAAGTTCCACAAAAAGTCTAGCGGCTTATTTTTTATGTCAACACGACCTGCTCTAAATTGATTATACCATGATCTACTCATGTCCCTAAACACAACCGATGTTTTACATTTACCTCATTAAGAAGATTATCTCTAGAGTGATCTACAGCAGTGGGTGTATACATTTTCCTCAATTGCTTTACTGGCCGACTGTGGGAACCAATCACACAACCCCGCTATTAAAATTGCCATGCTCTTACCAAGTGAGCTACATGGGACCCATATGCCAACAGAAAAACTAAGATCTGAATTTAACAGGGATTATCATTTTTTATTTTTTATTCACCAGTACTTTGCACTTCAAGCTTAGTAACAGTATGCTTCAGAGACGCGAACATCCAAATTAGGAACTCAAATCCTACACAGCAAGTCTTATTCATTGTAATTCGAAAACAGTGTACACCATTATGTGAAGTGCTGAGTTGGTAAAATACCACGGTCATACCTAGTGTTGCTAAATGTTTGCTAATTTGCCAAACAATGTCAAATACTAAATCTCTTTTGACCCAGATGTATCTGTTAATAGTATTTGTTGTGTCAATAACATTGTTGTGGCATCAGCATACTGAAATTTGAAAAACATCCACTCAGCTAACACCACAATTGTGACCTATACATGAAATATTTTGTGTTGTATTCAAATAAATGGCTTTAAAAAGTATTTGATTATGTTATCCTCTCAACTGATAAAAACAATTATGGAGAAACACATTATAACAATAAAAAATATTCAATCACAATGTCTAATGAAAATATGGAATGTCATGCACCTAGAGTTCTGGTGTTAGGAATGTAAGAGTTATGTGTAACAATCTCGCACCCCAGCACACCCCCCACCCCACCCCCACCCCACCCCCACTCCGGGATAGTGCAAAAAACAACTGTCACCCACAAAACAGTGTTACCATCGTACCACAAAAACTTAGCAGGGGAAACTTTTTCAAGGTCTCGGAGCGAGTAACTAAACTGACTGAAATTGTGTAACTGTGTGGTGTGGCGGATGCTCTGTGGCCGTCTGGGAGGCCCGACAACAGGTGGTGAAAACCACCCAGCACATCACTGGTGCCCAGCTCCCAGCCATCGTAGACCTAAAGCGCAAGTGGTGTGAGGCATTATCAGAGACCCTTCATCAGACAGGTCTATTTGTTCTCACACCAGCAGGCTCAGGAACAGATTTTTCCCAGCTACTGTAACCCTCCTGAACTCTGTACCCAACACTAACCATACCCAACCTCACAACTGCTTAGTACTGCCTTTCAGGGACTATGTTGCACTCCTCTGTACTACCGGACTCTGACATTGCATAAGTACATTTTCAGTTGTTACATGTACATGTCTACCTTGGGAACCTCATTGCTGCTAGCACTGCATTTCAGTTGCACTTGCTGCCTTGCACCTTCAATATGTCTTTATTGCAGATCTATACATCCCTCTTTGTAACATACATTGTTCTTAATAGTTTCACTTGTAATTTGTTTGCAATCTTCTATTTGCATTTCTGGTTAGATGCTAACTACACTTCGTTGTACTGCACTTCTACTTGTTCATTGACAGCAAAGTTGAATATAAACAAAACATCCATAATTGTTCTTCTATTTTTATTTTTGTGGATATTTAAATTGAAATAGTAGTTTCAACCTTTTCCGATTGAGCTTTCAGTACCTGATTAAGAGGTGCTTTGAAAGAAACCATGCAATGTTTCAAAATCCCATAAAATTATTTGGTTCCTCCAGGAAATGTAAGGTTCTGTCTCTCTTGTTGGCAGCTGAGGTGACACTGCTTTAAGCATTTAGTGTTTAGTAGTTTAGAACTAGTTTTGTAAGCTGTGCCTTACAATTTTCACACATTGATACACAAGTTAGATCTTTTTTTTCCTTTCAAAACGTACAAATTCTACATATCTAACATGCCGAGTCTACAAAATCAATAAGCTAAAACTTACTGTGATTTATATGGTCAGAAAATTGCCATTTGTGACCATTCATTTTATGATCAAATTATTATTAGATTAAATGGTAGAAAAATACAAACATCACACTTTATTACATAGTTTGCATAATGTAGCAGTTTTTCTTTCCAATTCCAGAAAATTTATACACAAACATTAAATAAAAGAAAATATATTTTCATATTCAGCGGCATATTAAATCTATATTTCACTAGGAAAATAAAATATTTTTCTAATTTGGATTTAGGTTTGTACCACATGGTTAATGGGTCAAGGGTATGTCTGAGGACCAACAGATCTCATTATCTTAATATAGAACAACGCCTTAATCGTCTTAGTAAAATCCAAAGCTTTACAACATACCCAGGCGTTGGCTTTGGTAATTTAGGGTAACTGAAAAGCTGCAGCCTGACCACTGTTAGACAGGGGTAATAGGATTTCAGTACTACAAGGTGAACACCAGTGAAGGCCACTGGATCTGTACTGAACATTGTTTATTCAAAATGTTCCTATACAATGGACTTATTGACTTGATTTGCAAAATGTCATTACTAATTGTTCAAAGAATTTTCCTCCCTTGTTTTGCCATGCATTTGATTCTCCATTTTATCCTGTGATTATGGACTTTCAACTTTGATGTCCTAATTGTGTTTCTTTATGTATAAGCCTACATTGGAAAGTATTTCCTGTATAAACTGTAAATTGGTGTCAACAATTCAGACATCTTACGCCATAACAATTGGCTTGTGAATGATAAAGACTAGGGCAGCAGATGGTCAAGCCTAGTGGTCAAGAATGTTGGGAGAGTAAATGATTATTTTTTATAAAAAAAGGTTGTGCACTTGAACAAGGCACCTAACCATAATTGCTTTTGTAAGTTGCACTGTACAAGAATGTGGGTGTTAAAATAACCCATGTGTTACTCTTATAATTTGGGTGCAAAATGTATGTAGCAAGTGAAATTTGACGCACAATAATAAAATGTTCATGATTTGGTAAGCAGGACGCCAGGCGCAGTGTTAAAGGAGCAACAATGGCTTTAATGAACATAAACTAGGGCAGGCAAGAAAACAACCGCAGGCAAGAGACACAATGACCCAACAAAGGCTGAAAAGGACTGGGGAGGCAAAATAAGGAGATAAGACACAGGTAAAAACAATAACGACAGAAGGATAAGCTACATTCAAGAATGAAGGAGAAAAAACAAACAGAACTGATTACATTTTGGGACAACAGCAAAAACAAAACAGAACAAAACAGAACCTCACAATAACTCGTAATTTACCATGGACAAAATTTGCCTAAAAATTTACTTGTTTTTCATTGCAAAAAACTGATCAAAACTATAATGGTATGTTCCTAGCAACACAATTTTTTCAATAGCCGTAGGTTTTTGTCATGTGTGTGTCCATTCAGCCTCAGAGATCAAACTCCCCAGCCTTTTAACCACTGGCAAGCTGTTTATGTCACACCCAAATCCCCTGCTCTACTGCGTTTCCCATACATTCCCAGCACCCTTCTTTTCATCTCTGGACTATTCTTATCTGTTTGTCATTAGTCTCCTTTATAATTCTTCGGGTTTATGTTGCACTTCAGGCAATTTTATTTTGTCTGAGGTTGTGTTACATATGCCTGTACCTTGTTAGCCCTTATTTAAAGCATATATTTTGTTTCTTTTTTATCAGTTGTGTTTAGGCTTTTTGCCTTTTGCTGTGTTCAGCCCTGGTTAGCTATTTAAAGCCAGTAATTAGTCCTTGTGTTAGGCTCCATAGACTGCGAGTCAGTTGTCTAACTGTATTTCCCATCATTAGGCATACCACTCTGATCACTCGCACCTGCTTCCCGCACATCCCTTAATAGAATGTTGCCTCAGTGCTTCACCACTGCGGTCGGTCACTGGATACCAAAACAGCTCTCTCCACTGAGTCTTTCCTGGTACATATCCATATGGCTTGGCTGGCCCTACCGTCTGGTCTCCACAGCCCTAGTGAACTCTGGTGCTGCCAGAAATGTTATAGACCAGGCCCTCGCCTCCAACTTGAATATCCTTATACATCCGCTCAATACTCCTCTCCACGTCCAAGCCCTGGACCGTATACCTGTTGGGACCAGTAAGGTTACCAATATAACTGCCCCCATCCAATCCAGTCATTGACTTCCATCACCAAGAGTGCATCACCTTTCATCTCATCACTGCACCTGTCCAAAAGGTTATCCTAAGCCTCCCATTGTAAAAACGACATGATCCCAACATTTCCTGGTCCTCTCTGCCCATCACTCTCTGGTCCCCATCCTGCCGGAAGACCAGTCAGCCTATCCCTTGGGCCTCTACCTCAGTGGAATGTCCCATAGTTACCCTACAGACACAAATACCCCCCATGTATCAAAATCTACAGGAGGGCCAACGGATAAACAAGAAGGGTGTGCTGCAGGAGAAAAAGAAGGTGGATGAAGTCAGGTCATGGCCAGTTCCAAACACCATCAGTGTCAGCGCTTCTTGCCGTTTGCCGACTTCTACAGCACCATCGCCTCCCCTCTCACGTCACTCCTGAAGGGTGGGCCCCAGAAGCTGAGGTGGACACCTGCTGTAAAGTAGGCATTCTGACAATTGAAGGAACGGTTCACCTCAGCGGGAATTCAGAAACACCCAGATCCGTCCTAATTCACTTGTCGTGGAAGTAGACACCCCAGAAGTAGGATTGGGGGCCATCCTATCCCAGTGCCTATGTAATCTCTCTAAGTTGTGCCCTTGTGCTTCCTATTTATATAAACTCTCACCCTCAAAACGCTACTACTATGTCAGCGACCAGGGCCTCCTGCCAGTAAAGTTGGAACATGAGGAGCGGTGACACTAGTTGTAGGGTGCTCAGTAAACATTTCCTATTTTCTCTGAGGCCCGGACGGTTTATCAGAGCCATAGAAGAAATTCTTGTCTCGATCCGCCTGATAATTTTTAGACCCATTATGATGACATTGCGGAGACAGTTTTAACACAGCGACTGAAACATGTGTTGGTGAAAACAAAGACTTTAAAATTGGGCACCTGTTATGTTTGCTTACGTATGTAACAGATGTCTGTGTGGTAAAATTGTTGAGTAATGATGCTGTGGATGTAGAATGTATTTCTAAATTGTTTACAGACCTTCTAATCAGTAAAAATCTGAATGTTTGTGTAACTTTTAATTTCTTGGATTGCGTTTATTTTCGAAAACTCTGTCCAGCCGGATGGCCATGTCCACTAGCTGGTCGAAACCAAGCGTGGCGTCACGGCACGCCAACTCCCGCCGGACATCCTCCTGCAGGCTGCACCGAAAGTGGTCTATCTGTGCACGCTCGTTCCATCCCGATCCTGCAGCTAGGGTGCAGAACTCTAAGGGCGAATTCCCTCGCCGTCCGGGTGCCCTGTTGAAGATGTAACAGGTGTTCACCCGCGTCCCTGCCATCCGGAGGATGGTCGAACATCGACGAGAACAGGCGGGTGAATGCCTCATTGTCGTCGACGAGAGGGCTGTTGGCGTGCCAAACGGAGTTGGCCTATTCCAGGGCTTTGCCGGTGAGACACGCGATCAGTGTCGACACCCTCTCGCATCCTGTTGCTGTGGGAGCGGTGGTGGTGAAATATAGGTTCAACTGTAACAGGAACCCCTGGCAACAAGACGCGGTCCCATCGTAGGCTTGCGGGAGGGTGAGGCGTACAGCCCCAGGTCCGTCAAAGAGTGGAGACGAGGGTGCTGCGGCGGTGCTCGGGGGGGGGTTCCTCGTAATTCTGAGCCTTGTCGAGGCGGCTCACCACTTGGAGGACCTGATCCATAGCCGTTGCTAGGCTTGTTAACATGTCCCCATGTTCTTTTACCCAGGCTACCACTCCCGTGAAATTGGGCACACCTGTTGACTCCATCGAATTTGGTGGGTTATTCTGTCAAGTCTAAGGCAAGAGACGAAAGTCAGATGCAGGTGAGTGGCTTGCTTTATCTTTTATTTTTGATGCAGGCATGTTAGTAGACCATAGAAAATAACAACAGGTTGGGATATTCCCGGTATTAAATAAGAGCTTTCTTAGCAGCGCTATAATAGAAGAAGGTACATAAATAACGGAACGTTGAAAAAGGAAGAATAACCCACAAAACCCCAACCTAACCACCAGACATATATACCCCTAGACTAATGACTGAATAAGGAACGGGTGCGTCTGGTAACGACGCACAAAAGAGGACAGTGGATTTAGAAGGTTGGTGACGCCAACCGCAGGAACCCCCGGCGCACCAGCCAGGGGAGTCTTGGGAGATGGAGCGGTGACTTGGTCTGAAATAAATTCAGAGGGTTAACAGAAGACAAAGCATATAAAGGTATTTAAAGCTGATTATTAATAATGTTAAAAGTTTACTTACCAAGGATAGAAGGTCCAAAAATGTGTTTTCCAAACACGGCGGGGTTTGAGTACATTCAAACTAAACGAGAGATACAAAACAGACAATATGAAAGAGAGATAAAAGTGTTGGTGCTTTTATTGCACCAACATTTGATTGTTTTACACATTCATAAAACGTTCAAAAGTGTCATTTGTTATTTATAACCGCAACACAATTCAAATCAATTCAATAAAAATAATGTGCACAAACTATGTAAATGGCCTACTCCCTGCTGGAACAACAGCTGTCTTCTGTGGAAGCTGCGGATTTAATAGTCTTAACATCGCAGCCGGGGCGCCTTCAGCAGGTCAGGCATCTTAACTTTGTCATTGGGTTTATGTCATCATTCTTTACGGTAGATTAAAATGGTAGATTAAAACGTGTATAAAGCTTAACTAGCTAGTTCAGATAGTTGTTAACATTTGACAACCAAATATATTGATACTTCCTGTCTGGTAGAAACATGGTTCTTGTTAGTTATCGCGGTTCAGCCATGACCTCATTTAATTATATCTATTAAAGGCAAACTCATCCGCTTACATATAAACGCTGGCTATTCTCACCATATCGCCATTAAGCTTTTCAACAGTTAACAAACACACGTCCATGATACAGCAATCAAAAATAGTATTTCACAAGTTGCTTCAAGTTGTTACAAAAATGCAGCACATCTTACCCGGAAGTCCCTGCATCCGCCCACACACACCCTGACAGGTATTCTCAAACTTGCAAATTCTACAGTTTGTAATATTTGTTGTCTGTTACAAAAATGTCTACCAATGTGAAGAAAGCAATCTTGCGTTGATCCCCGTTGTAATATACTTCATAAGCCTTTACAAATGTTTTGATTACCTGAAATAGCATATCTTGACCTGGCAACGTTTCACCGTTGTTTATGCTAATTTATACTTAACCTTCTGGGTACGTTTGTAACATGTTGCCATATAATACAGCTTAAAAATTAATGCTGACTTAAAACAACCATTTTTATTTCACAGATCATAATTTATCATACATTCACATGTACCAAAATCATCGTTTTTAATTTTAACAATTATTTGAAACCCAACCACGACACAATCAATATATTCATAATGTGTGGTCGGCCCAGGCACTTTTTTTCCTTCAGAATGATAGCATTGCGAATGCGATGTTGGTTTACTGTAGTGCTTTGATGGTTTACAAACTGCCTGATCTTAAGGCCCATCTCTTTTTAAAATAAAAATGGGCTGAAACTCTACCAAATCATGAGTCCTGACTCCTTCTTTATATCTCACACAAAAAAGCATGTTTTTGCATGTAATTCTGTGCTTTTGTCAAAACACCATGGTACAAGCACATTGTAAAACATGAAAAGTTACCACCCACCAGTTCTACAACTGTTGTAACACTTATCGGAACATAAAATGCCGGGTGTTATAGCATCGCTGAACCCTGGCGTGCTCTTGTTGAACATCAAACACCATGCTGCTGATATAACACATATTTTACCTTCTGCCCCTAATTGTATAACAAGTGCTTCTGAGTTCCCTCCTAAATCAACAGTGATTCTCCCTATGAACTTAATTTTACATGTTCTCAAAGCCCCATCCGTATCCTTCCACCTCCACAAATTGCCTTCCTAGTTCCTGGCATGCTATAGCTCCCACTTGTTTGGCTTCTTCCCCAGGGAGAGTGTAGGGACAAGAGTGGGGAGGGGGGAGTCTGTCCCAAACATCCACAAATTCACCTCTATCTGTGTGATGCAGGTCAGGGTAAGGTAAACCCTGTGCCTGAAAAAAACATGGCAAAACTACTCACTGTTTGTTTGTGCTGGATCCTGACAGAATGGGAACAAGAGGAAGGCCTGCAGTGACATCCATAATATCCTCCTGTTTACCCCCAAATAACATGGCTATTGTTGTCTACAACAGTTTCCAAACAACCGGGCCAGTCTTTGGATTTATAACATCATTCTGACCTTCCTCTTTAGAGTAACAATTAAGTAGATTTACTACCAAAGCATCACTCGTTTGGTGATTGGAAAGGCTTCCAGTTGGAGCCACATTGGAACTAAGACACAGTGCTTACATTACAAAACTTCGATTTTAGTATGCAGGTCACTTCTTCAATCTACAATCTATGCTTGAGTCAATGATGCTTCATTTTAATAGAGCCCATGTGCATGAATGGCAACCACGACCAACTGTAATATAAGTCATTTCTGTGATTTGCTTGGTTTGGGAGCCATGGCAACATGTTAATCTTTTGTTATGGATTGGTGTCAACAACAACAACAAAAATCTGCCAACCAATCAGGATAAGTGCACTGTACATGATGCAGAAGCTCCAGACCGGTATAATTGTGAACATAATAATAAATTGAGTGATTTTTTTCTGGGAGTCAAACTCAAAGAAATAGGTGTTATACTTTCCATCTATTAGGGCAAAATTAAACTGGAGCAAATAGACAAGGAAGATTGGATTTATTCCAAAAGCCCATGCACACCCTTTTCAGCTAGTGGACTCAGGGGACAGCACAGGATCAACATACTGATTTTCCATTAGTTCTGGCCTACCACATGTGCCAAATGGGATTGATAGTGTTTTCTCAATTGTAAAAGTGTTTTGACCACATCCGTACATACATCCATGAAACAAGTGTAAGAAGAAATGTTCTCATTTGTGTACCAGTGGCTAGATTGTGACTTGGGTTCCTGTTGGGACAAACCCACTATGCCATGGATGGAATATCAATACTTCCCAGTTGGACAGTTTTACACAGCTTGCCAAAAGGACTTTCTATAGATAACTTGAAACATGCTGCTATTGTTTCATTCAGATGCGAATGAAGCTTAACATTTGCGCCTCTCTCTCTACCTCTTAGTGAGATTCTGTCTTTCTTTGAAGAAGCCCCTTTCTTTTTGTTTTTTTGGCAGCCCATTCAACTTTTGCATGAAAATGTGGGATGAATAGTAAAAGGTTCTTAAAGTTACTGATGCTTCATGTATTGATATTCAAAATATCAACAATCTCCACATAACCTTGAAAAAACATTCCTTAAAATAATCTAATAAAAAAATAGAGCTCACTAGCAAAAACTCTTTCTGCAGACACTGCAATAACAGTGTGTCAGGGAATGTAATTCCTGTGAATCTGTGATTCCCAGAGCCCTAATAACCTGTGAATCTATGATTCCCAGAGCCCTAATAACCTGTGATTCTGTGATTCACATCAATGGCAGACAATGCATTGTTAAGTCTATTCACATAACTTAAATTTCCTCCACAATGCACAATTACCCAAGAGTTAGCATTCTCTCCTTGTTCCACTGCAGTCTATACATTTGTGCAGCATTTTATGTACAAAATGACCTTGTCAGTGGCTTGACATTATTGATTATCTAGCAGTAGTCACCTATGGCAACGTTCCCAGATCTTGGTTTTCACCCCTGTTCACCCCAGAATATGATTAAGAACATCCATCCACCACAAATCAACAGTACACAATGCTCATAGAAAGTGACTTAATAGCAGTTTTTATGAAAAAGAATGCTAAGTTGAAAATATCTTAATAATGTAATGTATTATTTATATGCATTGGCATAGCAAGAATACTTAATTTATTAATGATGCTTAATGTATTACTGTTGATAAAAGTGAATCCATATTGTCAGAAAATGCACTTAACCGTTTGGCCACTACATGCTGGTGGGTTATAGAGTATGTACACATTAACGAAGAAGATTTGAATCCAGACCTAAAATCTATTTTGAATACAAATTGGGATTATGTTGCTCCTGGCGTAATGTAATCCATAAAAGAGGCCAAAGCCATTATCAAAGTCGGACCCTGCGGTATATCACTATGACATGTGTTGTCTCTGTGGCCTATGCAAGTCAGGAGGAACTGTACAGTCCCACACAAAAGAACATAATTTAAGAGACACTAGAAGGGACACCTGCATAGCACATTTTTTACGTTATTTTGTATGCTGGGAAATGGTGGTATTAGGAATATTAATAGGTGGCCTATAGGAAGCTGAAAGGTAGCAGTGTCTTGAGATGCGTTATTAGCCACAGTAGAATACTGCATCAGCCAATTTAACAAAGGTTGTATCATTAACAAATATTTGTAATCTAGCTGTCAAATCCGATTTAAATAAGAGCTTTGTGCCAATGAGGTACAAAAGCTCACATCCCAGTGAGAATATGTGAAAGTGTCTGCAATTAATCCTGGCTAATATATTTTCAGCTTTCAGGTATTGTTTGGGCCAATCTGTAAAAAAGAAAATACAAAATCACATGTCAGACTAGAGAGGTAGAACTGAAGAGGCCAGTGTATTTTCCTATTGGAGCAAGAAAATGCAGTTTTATTCACCCTCCAAATCGCCCCCTCAATTTGATTAGGCCACTGGTCCATGATGAACCCCCAGTGTCCCCAGTCCAAACTGGCTAGCTCTGTCTTTTTTTGTGGATGAATGACCTGCTTTCTTTCCTGTAAGTATCCCATCGCTACTTCATCAAAGTCTGTGACAGTACGTCATCAGTAGGCATCAGCCTTTGTGCATTGTATGTTGTTAGTGAATACTTATGCTAAATGACCCGGAGTAAGAAGTTGCTTGATAGGTGTTGATATAACATTGTTTTGACATGTTAGCAGGACCATACACATGTGACTTCCATTTCATGCCTCAAAGCTGATTTACAGGAAAGAGCATTCTAAAGGATTGACTATCATCATACAAGTATAGTTCAATGGGTGTCATGCAATTATTATAATGCTTTAGGAAGCTCAATACTGCAACCAACCATGTTTCAGAGTGCCATTATGCAGATTAAGGTTTAATGTATGTGCCTAACTGGTGGAAACAGCAGTTTAACAACCAATATCCCATTTCGTTTACAGTAACACCGTAGCAAAAACTGGCGTTGGTCCCATGATGAGTTTGATTTATAGCTCAACAGCCTGCCAGAATTTCTTCCGGTGACTTACCGTTCAAGAGCTGGATATAATCGCTGGCTGTGTGAGTGAGCACGCAAAAAGGTTTAATGACGGCGGGATGTTAGTAAGACCCTACATCAGAAACATGTTTGGGTTGATACACATTTTGGATACAGTGGATGAGTTATGGTACTCTCTGTACATGATGACAGGAGTGGCTATAATGCATGACTGTACGTAAAGATGATCTGCCAGGATTTACCTCTAAAAACAGGGACAAAACTAAGGAAAAAGTCAATCTGTCTGTTATCAAAGTCATGAAATCAAGAAAAATATCTATTAAAGTCATTTCCATACACAAATTGTCTCTAATTGTAAAACAGAATAAAGTTTAGTTTTAGCTCATTAGACAGTTGAGATACATAAGATATGTCATAAAATAACCCAGATACAAATCACTATAATAAACAGAACAATACGGACAACTGATATTTTCTTCTATTTCAAAGGAAATTGTTGTATTGTGCTGGTGTTTTCCTCGCAGTTAAATTTCTGCATAGCCTACTGCCATGTATATAAACTGAAGTGAAGAAATCCTTATTTGATATGATAAAGTAAAAACTGCTGTGTTTTGAGAAAAAAAATGAAAATTTCATTACGCTCACTTTACACCTAATGTTTTGTAATTTATCATACATTCCTCAACACCTCCCCAAAAGAGTTAGACAGCCCCCCCAGTACATTTTCAGCTGTCCTCTCTGTTTTTCCTACACATCATTGCAGCTGAAGCCCAACCTATGACCCCAACAGATATACTAGCCCCCCAAAACCTAGAAAAATACTTTAAAAAGACATAAGTCGTAAATATAGGGTACATTGTGTCACTTTGGTGACCCTGGTAGGTGGGGCCTCCAGGTTGTTTTGAGTGGTGGGCGGGACTTCCAGTGTGACGTATGGACTTCCTGTATGATGTGTGTTAGGGCGGGACTTCTGGAATGACAAATGTATGTCCGGTGACTTTGTAATTTTTGATCGCATTGATGTGTCCATGTTTGATGTTCTACAATGATTGACAAACATGCTGGGTGGGTTATGTTTTAAGTTTACCAAATGGATATTAGGGTTCCGGAATGTTACATTCCCAGGCAATAAATGTTATATCAGCAGAATTATGTTTGATGTTCAACAAAAGAATGCCAGCATTCAGCAATGCTATCTATAATGCCTGGCATTTTATGTTCCAATAAGTGTTACAACAAATGTAGAACCTGCGGTTGTTAAACTTTCATTTTATACAATGTCAGTGTAGAATGTTTTTTTTTCACAAGCACAGAAATCCATTCAGGAAACAAGCTTTTTTGTGTAAGATATAAAAAAGGGGGCTGGGACTTACAATTTTTGAGAGTTTAATACAATTTTTTTTATTCTAACAAGAGATCAGATCTGCCCACAGCAATGGCCCCTAATTAACAAGAGATGGGCCTTAAGATCAGATCTGCCCACAGCAATGGCCCCTAATTAACCAATAGTACAAACTACAGTATATGCAGATTGAATAACATTCTGTGTTTTATACAAGGTTTGTAATCTAACAAAGCACTAAATTAAACCAACATCACATGAGCAATGCAATTAAATTGAAGGAATAAACAGTGCCTGGGACGACCACATATTATGACTAGAATGATTGTGTCGTGTTTGGGTTTAAAAGTATTGTTAAAAACAAAAACGATGATTTTGGTACATGTGAATGTATGATAAATCATGATCTGTGAAATAAAAATGGTTATTTTAAGTCAGCATTAATTTTTAAGCTGTATTATATGGCAAAACTTTACAAATGTTCCCAGAAGGTTAAGTATAAATTAGCATGAACATCAGTGAAACGTTGCCAGGTCAAGATATGCTATTTCAGGTAATCAAAACATTTGTAAAGGCATCTTATGAAGATTATTACAACGGGGATCAACGCAAGATTGTTTTCATCACATTGGTAGACATTTTTATAACGGGCAACGATTATTACAAACTGTAGAAATTGCAAGTTTGAGAATACCTGTCAGGGTGTGTGTGGGCGGATGCAGGGACTTCCGGGTAAGATGTTGCATTTTTGTAACAACTTAAAGCAACTTGTGAAATCCTATTTTTAATTGGTCTATAATGTGTGTTTGTTACATGTTGAAAAGTTTAATGGTGATATGGTGACAATAGCCAGCATTTATATGTAAGTGGATGAGTTTGCCTTTGATAGATACGATTAAATGATGTGATGTCACGGCTGAGTCACAATAACTAATGAGAACGGAGTTTCTACTGGACCGAGAGCATCACGGTGCTAGTTTAACGTGTACACATATTTAAAGTGTGTCCGTATAGACATTTGAAGCATTGTAACTGCTTTAGTTATGATGTGAAGAACAATGACGTGAAGCAATGACAAAGAGGTGTAACCTTTTTGACGGTTTCCTAGGTGTCTTAATAGATCTGCAGCTTCCACAGAAGTCAGCTGTTGGTTCCAGCACAGAGTATGCCGTTTACGTTGTAAGTAAAAGTTATTTTATTTGAAGTAATTGATTTAAACTGTGTTGCAATTACAATCGCTAACAAACGACACACTTGAACTTTTTATGAATGTATAAAACAATGAAATGTTGGTGGTGCAATATAAACGCTTTTATCTGTCTTTCATGTTGTGAGTTTTAAATCTCTGGTTCAGGTTGAATACAATGAAACACAGTCGTGTTTGGTAAACCCATTTTTGGGGCTTAAAAAAAGTGACTTTTAACATTATTAATAAGCAGCTTTAAATACTTATAAATGCTTGTTAACCCTCTTTGTGTTAATTTTCAGATGTGATTTTGTTATTGAGAACCCACGCTTGAACAAAGATATTGCCATCTGGAAAAGCCCTTGGAAAAGGCCCCCTAGACCAGGCCCATACATTGCAGCGCTACCATGATACCCCGTTTAACCGTTACCGGCCTGTGTTGTGAAGTATTCAACATACCTTTGAGGATCATCTTAGAGTTTCTGAGGCTGCATCTTATAGTCTAAAAGAAAGTTTGATGGGTCTGAAGTGTAATTTGCAATCTCCTTACCCACTCCGAATGAAACCAGCTGGTTTCATTCTCCTGGTTTTAAGCCAAATATCTGTTCCAGTTTGGCACTAAATTCCTAAGTCAACTGAGGCTCGCCTTTTAGGAACATTCTATTTTTAAATTCATCATACTCTGCCCATACACCATGTGGATTTATATAAATGTTGATCTCTGCCACTAGTTTTCCCATGCCATTGTAATAACCAGTGTTGATACTTCCAAGTTTTGTCATGTTTTGAGTCATGTAGTTCAAATTCGTTTTCAACCCATGTAAAAGTCTTCCAAGTATGCGAGAATTGGAATTCTATCAAAGATACTTCCCAATCACCTTTCAAATCCATACGTTTGGCAAATTTTGTGGTATAGCTCAAACTCGAATTGTTTGGATAGACATGTCTCGACGAGTTACTGGGCAGCGTTATGTAGAAACCATCATCACCATGATGATTGCAGTCAATGCAAATTATTTGATCCTGGAGAACTTGTTCCGATGGAATGCAGCTGTTGAATTTCACAGGTCAACCAAGCCATTTCTCAAGACACATTTTCTTTCCTTTCTGTACTTTCTCACCCAGAACTGCTTCCACTTCAAAAGTTTTAGCCTTAGCCATGATTATTATCAGTAATCCCTTTTCATAAAAGGTCCCAACTATCACATCACCATCACAATCTTTTATTCTATATACAGGAGGTACCCGCGGAATGCATTCTGTTATTGTAAAATATTAATCTGTGTATCCTTTTTCATAGCCTTTTGTAAACGCTCCTCAACATTGAGAGTCTCACAGTATCCCCAACCCGGACTTGTAACTTTGATTACCATTTCTCAATATTGTTGTACCGTACAGGTTCTTGAGAAATAGTCAAATAATTTCTTCACAAACATCAGCAGGCTTCATTTTAATAGACTAATGGTAGTCATGGTTGTAACCATGAACAAAATCTTGAATGACCTCCACATAGCAATGAGTGTTGGCAGCTGTGAGAAACCTTCACATTCGTGATTTAATTGTTTTATTAAATCTTTCAATGATACTCGCTTTGACATCCTTTCTTGTAGCAAAATGTTTCTTGTAGCTTCATTGACATTTAGAAATGTGAATAAAAAAACCTGTCCATTTGGACATTTTGTGGTGTTCTTCCTTCTTTTAATGTCTTCAAAGGCTCATTTCACCAAATCCATGTGTATTTGCCCAATACATCTATGCATGTTAACATACATTTAATTTTATCATTTTAGACACTCTAAACACTCATGTCAACCGAATCCAGCTGAAATTGTGAATTCATATCATGAGCAATACCTATTTCTTTAAAAATGTATAGCTACAGACCTGAGTATCCTGAGCAAGCAGCCAGTCATTTGCCTCACCATTTTTGAGGATCTCCTCGGTTATCTCCAAGTACGCTGTTTTCAATCCCTGTCACGTCCTGGCTATGCCCCTAGCCATCTTTACACTGGGCTGGGGCCATAGTCAGGATGTGACAAAGATAGATGCCTCTAGGCATCTCTATGTAGTTAGGTCTCCCCAATTGGAGGCAGGTGTAGATTGTTGCCTCCAATTAGGGAACCTATTTATGTAGACTGTTTGCACACACTGAGTATGGATTATTTTGGTTTGTTTCGTTTGTGCCACGCTACCCATTCACTGGAGCTGCTGTAAGTTTGTTTTGTTTTCTTTTCTTTCATTATCAAAACATGGATTACCATCACCCGTTTGTCTCTGCTTTTGTGTCCTGCCACCAGCACTGTGACAATCCCTCTCTACCCACATAAGCACCAGGGTTTGCCAGGTTGTAGTAAATGCTTTTCATAACCTGTTCAGACATCGTAGGGCATTCGGGCTTTAATGAGAAGTAACATTGTTTTCTTTGAGTTTTCGAAATTACACTTCATCCAAGAAATTCAGAAAAGTTACACAAACATCCAGATTTCTGCTCATTAGAAAATCTGTGAACAATTTAGAATTATACAGTGGGGAGAACACGTATTTGATACACTGCTGATTTTGGAGGTTTTCCTACTTACAAAGTATGTAGAGGTCTGTCATTTTTACCATTGGTACACTTCAACTGTGAGAGATGGAATATAAAACAAAAATCCAGAAAATCTCATTGTATGATTTTTTTTATAATTAATTAGCATTTTATTGCATGACATAAGTATTTGATCAACTACCAACCAGTAAGAATTCCGGCTCTCACAGATCTGTTAGTTTTTCTTTAAGAAGCCCTCCTGTTCTCAACTCATTACCTGTATTGCAACTGTTTGAACTCGTCACCTGTGTAAAAGACACCTGTCCACACATTCAATCAAAGAGACTCCAACCTCTCCACAATGGCCAAGATCAGAGAGCTGTATAAGGACATCAGGGATAAAATTGTAGACCTGCACAAGGCTGGGATGGGCTACAGGACAATAGGCAAGCAGCTTGGTGAGAAGGCAACGACTGTTGGTCAATGACCTGAAGAGAGCTGGGACCAGTCTCAAAAACATTAGTAACACACTTTGCCGTCATGGATTAAAATCCTGCAGCACACGCAAGGTACCCCTGCTCAAGCCAGTGCATGTCCAGGCCCGTCTGAAGTTTGCCATTGACCATCTGGATGATCCAGAGGAGGAATGGGAAAGGTCATGTGGTCTGAGACCAAAATTTTGCTTTTTGGTCTAAACTCCACTCGCCGTGTTTGGAGGTAGAAGAAGGATGCGTACAACCCCCAAAACACCATCCCAATCGTGAAGCATGCAGGTGGAAACATCATTCTATGGGGATGCTTTTCTGCAAAGGGGACAGGGCAACTGCACCGTATTGAGGGGAGGATGGATGGGGCCATGTATCGCGATATCTTGGCCAACAACCTCCTTCCCTCAGTAAGAACATTGAAGATGGGTCGTGGCTGGGTCTTCCAGCATGACAACGACCCAAATCAAAGCCAGAGCAACTAAGGAGTGTCATAAAATGTGTCAAATTTTAAAGTATTTATTATCAGCATTTGGAAATGTTAGAAGTTTATGCATGAAGTTGTTTAGATCCTTTGATTCAACACCGTTTGACATTAATTGCGGCCTGTCATCAGATGATATGGTAATTGTTCCTGACCATTTCCATATGCTTGTTCAGATAATTAAAACGTTATATACAGACATGGTCTCGGTTATTAAAAGGTTTACAAACATCAATACCGCTCTTGATAGCATTGTGCATCTACTGTTTAAACGCTAAACCCACCTAAGATTTGTTTAGATGCATGTAAACATGAGAACTGAAGTTACCCATCCTTAGACAGACTCTTTGCTTACGTCACAGCAAGACGCTATTGCATTGCATACAGCTTCCTCATTAAATGTATCCATGTATTCATTCCTGTTCTCACTCAGTCTCTGTGTGATGTTCGGCTCCACCTTGAGCTCATGCAGAAATTTCTCAGCGGCCACGTGAACATGGGTCAGCAGTGCATGAAGCCCAGATGCATTCAAAGCCTTGACCAACACATTTCAGTTGTGGTGTTAAAACTGTCTCCGCGATGTCATCACAATGGGTCTCAAAAAACAATCAGGCGGATCGAGACAAGAATGTCTTCTCTGGCTCGGGTGGTCCACTTCACATCTGATGCATGCTTTGTGGAGAATAACATTTTTTAGAATCATACCCAATGTAACTTTGATGAGCTTTATAACTTGTGGTGCAAGCCGTTTCTTTCCAATTTGTGAGACCTGTGGTCAGCATTTGAAAGGTATGACAGATTAAGAGGTCCTAGCTGATCACCAATCCAGTCAAGCCAATCGTAGCTTTTTGTTGTGTATGCCTATGGAATTGAACCGTCCGGGACTGGGGTACCGTAGAAGTCTACAGCGTTGTCAACCATGGCGTCACACAGCCAGGCCTCAACCTTGTGGATTTCGATCTTCGGTTGTTGTATTCTTGAGACATGTTTTGTAAGTTCTTCTGACTACTTGATAGTCACAGGTGGTCTGTCTGTTTTATACTGTGTTGTGGACTGTGTTAGCTTAAGGCGGGGGTTCAGGGTCTTATGTCAGTTGAACAGACCGCAGTCAGAGTCACACTGTAACCTGCCGGCAAATCACACTCTAACCTTTCCGGAAATACTTCCAGTCATCCCAAAGCAGGGCACATTATCCCTCTGAAAGAGGCCAATCCATCAGGGAATTCCGCTGCCATTAAAGTGTGCACACGGTCTGCAACAATGCTCAGGTTGGTGGTCCAGGGGCAAAGTAACATCCTCAGGATTGGCAGATCATTGCCCAAAGCATCACACTGCATCTGACTGCTTGCCTTCTTTGCATAATGCATCCTGGTTCCATTTGTTCACCAGGTAAGCAACACACATGTACCCGGCCTGCCATGTGATGTAAAAGAAAACATGATTCATCCCAGGCCACCTTCTTCCATTGATCCGTTGTCCAGTTTTGATGCTGACGTGCCCATTCTAGGAGCTTTCGGCAGTGGACAGGGGTCAACATGGGCACCCTGACTGGTCTGTGGCTATACAGCTCCATACACAACAAACCGCAATGTACTGAGTGTTCTGACACCTAAATATCATTACCAGCATTAACTTTTTCAGCAATTTGAGCTACAGTACCTTGTTTGTTGGATCACACAACATAGGCCAGCCTTTGCTCCCGACGTGCATTAATGAGTCTTGACCGCCAAAGTCCTTGTCGCCGGGTCACCGCTTTTTCTTCCTTGGATCTCTTTTGACAAGTATTGACCACTGCAGACCGGGAACATCCCACAAGAGTTGCAGTTTTGGAGATACACTGACCCAGTCACAATTTGGCCCTTGTCAAAGTCATTCAGATCCTTACACTTGCCCATTGTTCCTGCTTCTAACACACCAACTTTGTGGACAGAATGTTAACTTGCTGTCTAATATATCCCACCCACTGACAGGTACCATAATAACGAGATTATCAGTGTTATCCACTTCCCTTGTCAGTGGTAATAATGTTATGGCTGATTGGTGTATTTATGAAGCTGTTCTTCACGTAATTCTAGAAGGCTCTAGGCTCTATCCATGAAACCACTGTGTGTTGGGCTCTGAAGGACTCTAATTAGCCTATGCCCTGACCTATAATATTCACTCTTAGACTTAATAGAGCTCTATATATAGCCCAGACTCACAGCTTTTTGGGGCATGTGGTGCATTAAGATCCAGATGACTGCTCCTTTACCTTCAAAGCACCAGAGCCAGCCTTAACTTCAGTGCTATCCTTGTCTATTGAATTACTAAAGGTCTTAATGGACAGTCAAGCAGCTTGTAATAAATCTTCTGTAGAGGAACAGACAAAAATTTTTTCTGTCACTTCCCTGTGTCCCAATTTTCTGTCAGATGTTGTATTGTAATAGACTTTATACTTCAGAGAAACAGGTGAGATTAAAGGGTTTGATCAAAACGAGTGTGTGGTTTTGGAAGGTGTTACATAATGCACTGATGAGAAAATTGTGACAGTGTCTGTGAATTTGACATATATCAGAGAGTTTACAATCAGTTGGACGTTCTCAATCTATGGAGCAGAGCACATGCAACAAAGCTAAACATGTGACAGAAGTGGAGATTTTTCCTGGCAAAAAACATAGGCAATTTTTCGGGCAATATGCCATTAAGTAACACATCAATGTTACCGGTATATGCAGTTCATTGCCTGACTGGAGGAGTGGACTGGAACACTGAAATAATTTTTGTGTAAACTAAAATTTAGATTTACAGTTCAGTGACAGTTTATTGTAAATCTAATGGGGGGAACATCTGTTATGTGAGGGGGCCAAAATGGGACAGATGAAAATGTAGTAAAATTCCCTCAGACTTTTTTTATTCAAATATAAAGAGCTGTAATCCCTAATCTGGAATCCCTTCCATTTAATTTACTAGCATCAATGCATGAGCAAGTAAATATAGTGAATATTTGCATTCGCCTCTAGCAAACAATGCCCTTATGAGAGAGGGTTAGAGTTAGAGAAAGGAAGCACAGTAAGAATAGCGCTGTAGATACTAGAACAACACCAATGTGTACATTGAGGTCAAACTGCACATTGGGCCACATGTGAGAGCAAACTAGTCCTTACATAACACAGACCTTCCTCACAACAGAATGAGATCCTGATATGCTTCTCAGGAACCTGTAGAGGGTGAGATATTTTCCATGCGGGCCTTTGAAGATTATGTCTGGGCTGCAACAACACAGGGACAACCTTTAAATGACTTTAGCATTTTTTTGTGGCCTGGCTCCACACCACCGCAGCGAAGGAGGTGGTGCCTGACGAGCCTTTGTTGACTCAGTGCTCCATCAGGTCCAGTATCAGTTACCGTGCAAGAAAACAATGCTGGTGAGAAAAAAGGCCTTTAGCAAAACACATTAGCCAGAGTAGGAGACATTAACTAAAACACTATAATTGAAAACAGTAAAAGCACCAACAAAGATGATGAAATGCAAAAAGGGTGCAGCATTTGAAAAAGTCATTAAAAGCCTGAGATGGAATCTGTAAAATGGAATGAACTTAGCAGATGAATGGGACCGTTTATGTTACATAATTGCTTGAACATGAGCGAGGTTGAACGTGAGCAAGGTTGAAAGACTATGGGGACAGACATGCGGAACAGTGTGTAGCAGAAAATGAGACAGAGAATATGAAATAAAATAAACATGGGCACAATGAGAAACAGAAAATGAAACAGAACGAGAGTGAGAGTGAGAATGTATTAGAGATAGAAAAACAATGATAAAGAGTAAGAGGAGAAAGAGCGCAGGGGGAAAGCGAGACACAGAGTTACAGAACGCGATAGACAGAGCAAGATAGAGATAGGAAGGGATTTTTCACTGCCGTCATTACAAGCTGCAGATACGTAATGTTTGACTGCGTCATAGTGCTTCTGGGAACGAGTGGGGGTAATGACCTTGAACAGTGTAATAATGTAAACATTTGGGTTTCTGGCTAGAACAGTAAGTGGAGTTTAAGGCAAAGACAATGTAAGTGGAGTTTAAGGCAAAGACAATGTCACAATGTGTTACCGTGTTATCAAATTAGCAGAAACTACCAAAAGATGTTTGGCACAAACAGGTGAAGGATGCAATCTAGTGTCATAGAATAGTAATGTCAAAGCTATTTCTTTGCTAGATCTGGGCTATACTGTAGGGAGAACACAGGGTCCTATTGTGTGACAAACAATTGGCAATAATTTTCCCAAGGACGCTTTTTCCTAATTGGTCAGGCTAAACAAAAAATATTTTTTATTATTTTGTTGTTGAAATAATATTTGCATATAAACTCTTCCCTCTTACATATCTGCATGTTTGATATAGACTTTTTCTGGAAGAGTTTGTCATCAACTTTGTTTATTTAGAGGGCCAGACCAGGGTATTCTCATGCCCCTATTGTGAATCTTCTTTTCCTAGGAAGTTACAGAGGCGCCAGTGATATGTTAAGTAAACTGTTATGGCTTACATATTTAGGAACCACTGACATGTCTGCAACAATAAATACAGAACCAGACAGAAGTTTAAATAATGTGAATACAAACCCAGAAAAATAAATTACTCCTCAAAGGAAAATATAACAATGTATGAATATGCATAAGACATATCCATAATTAAAAACTAGTTATTCTGTACAATTACAGCCTGTACACAATATACATGATAAATACAAATTCTTATTCAATTCAGTATCTCCCCCATAGTGAATATTTATTAGAGGAACCTTTTACAGTCATTACAGCCACAAGTTTTTTTGTCTCAACTACTCTGTACCAGCTTTACACACCTGGGCATATAATTTTAGTTCATTCTTTGCAAATGTTTTACAATTATTTCCACATATTTTATATTTAATTGAGGTCCAGACTGACTGGATGACTCCAGGATATAAACCTTTTTTAAAGCCACATCAGTGTGGGTTTGGCTGCATGTTTGGGGTCGTGTTGTACAACCCCCATTTCCAAAAAACTTGGGCTGCTGCAAAATGCAATATAAACAGAAAGCAATAATGTGCTAATCATGTCATCACTATATTTAATAGAAAATTGTACAAAGACTACACATCAAAAGTTGAACCAAAGAAATGTTATTGTTTTGGGAAAAATACATGTCCATTTTGAATTTGATACATGTTGGTGCAGGGATAGGTTTATAACTGTGTTCCATCTCTTCTTTTAACAACACTGTAAGCATTTAGGAACTGAGGAGACCAACTGTTGTATTTTTGAAAGTATGTTTTCCCATACTTGCTTGATATAGAATTTATGCTGCTCAACAGTTCGGGGTCTCATTTGTCATATTTTTGTTTCATAATGCGCCAAATGTTTTCAATGGGTGGCAGGTTTGGACTGCAGGTTTGGCATTGTCATGCTGATATAAGCAAGGCCTTCCCTGTAAAAGACTGCATTTGTCATTCCAAAATATTTGTATAATGTTCAACATTAATGGTGCCTTCACAGATGAGCAAGTCACCCATGCCATGTGCAATAACGCACCCCCATACCATCACAGATCTCGGCTTGTGCACAGATAACAAGCCGGATGGTCCCTTTCCTTTTTAGCCCGGAGAATGTGGCGTCCATGATTCCCCCCAAAAATGTCAGATTTTGATTTGTTAGACCACAGGACAGGTCTCCACACCTCAGTCCATCTTAAATGAGCACAGGCCCAGAGAACACAGCAGCGTTGCTGTATATTGTTTATATCTGTTTTCTTCTTTGCATTGCAGAGTTTCAGCTTGCGATTGTGGATGCAGCAACAAACTATGTTCACAGCCAGGAACACATTCAGAAGTGTTCCTGAGCCCATGCAGTGATTTCCACTAAAGAAATGTGTCTGATTTTAATGCAGTTCCACCTGAGTGCCTGTGGATCATGGCCATCCAATATCAACCTTGTCCTTTCCGTACAGAGATTTCTCCGGATTCTCTGAATCTTTCAATGATATTATGTACTGTTGATTATGAGATCACCAAACTCTTTTCATTTTCACATTTGCACATCTTTGCATTATGTTTTTATTTCCATTTTACACCGCATCCCAACTTTTTTGGAAACAGGGTTGTAGTTTCAGAAAAAGGATTGTTAATCTCATCGAAATAAAACTAGTATATTACATTTTTAAACTGTATCACCTGATTGCATTTAATGTGGTATACAGTGGATATAAAAAGTCTACACACCTGTAAAAATGCTAGGTAAAAGGAATGATAAAAAGATGAATCATGTCAGGTTTTTCTCTACTTTTAATGTGGTTTAAAATATGAACAATTCAATTGAAAAACTGAAATCTTTGAGGAAACTGGAAAAAAAGTTACAATAACCTGGTTGCATAAGTAGCTGTGTAGAGAAATAACCAATCACATTAAAACTCATGTTAAATAGAAGCCAACCATCATTTAAAGTGACTCTAAATAATCACAAATAAAGTTCAGCTGTTGATTTTCCTGACATTTTCTTAGTTGCATCTCAGAGCAAAAGCCATGGTCCGCAGAGAACTTCCAAAACATCAGAGAGATCTCATTGTTGAAAGACGCCAGTCAGGAGAAGGGTACAAAATAATTTCCAAAGCATTAGATATACCATGGAACACAGTGAAGACATTCATCATCAAGTGGAGAAAATATGGCACAACAGAGACATTACCAAGAACTGGACTGGATCCCTCCAAAATGTATGAAAACATGAGCAGAAAACTGGTTAGGGAGGCTTCCAAGAGGCCTACAGCAACATTGAATGGTTAGGGTTAGGGAATTCCTGGCAAGTACTGGCTGTGTGCAACATGTGAAAACAATCTCCCAAATTCTTCATATGAATGGGCTATGGGGTAGGGTGGCAAGATGGAAGCATTTTCTTACAAAGAAAAACATCCAAACCCGGCTGATGTTTGCAAAAACAACCATCAAGTCTACCAAAAGGATGAGGGAAAATGTGTTATGGTCTGATGAAACCAAGGTTGAACTTTTTGGCCATCATTTCAAAAGATATATTCGGTACAAAAACAACATTGCACATCACCCAAAGAACACCATACCCACATTGAATCATAGTGGTGGCAGCATCATGATTTGGGGTAGTTTTTCTTCAGCTGGAACTAGGTCAGGGTGGAGGGAATTATGAAAAGTTCCAAATACCAGGCAATTTTGACACAAAACTTTCAGGTGTCCATTAGAAAGCTGAAGATGAAAAGGAAGTTCACCTTTCAGCACGACAATGACCCAAAGCACATATCCAAATCCACAAAAGCATGGCTTCACCAGAAGAAGATGAACGTTTTGGAATGGCCCAGCCAGAGCCCAGACCTGAATCCAATTTAACATATGTGGGGTGATCTGAAGAGGGCCGTGCACAAGAGATTTCCTGAAAATCTGATCTTTTTGGGAGCACTTTTGCAAGAATGAGTGGGCAAATATTGTCACGTCAAGACGTGCCATGCTAATAGACTCCTATCCAAAAAGACTGAGTGCTGGGATGTGTATACTTATTATATCCACTGTATGTATAGGGAAGGCCCCTTTAGAAAAATATTTAACAATAATTTCTCTTTTATTAATTAGTTAATCTATAAAATCCAAACCACACATCCACTTCAGGTTATTCCTCCCAAAATAGTTAATTTGAACTAGACACCTATTTCACAAAAATAATACATTTTGAAAATGTTCATATTTAAATCTGTTATTTTTGTAATCACATTCATGTCTATAATGTCATGCACTTCACTGCAAACATTTACTGTAACCTGCTGAACTGCACCAGTGTGTATATATACTTTATAAATAACAGTTAGGAATTTACTCTTGCCAGGCTGACATTATAAATAACAGTTAGGAATTTACTCTTGCCAGGCTGACAGTATCTAGCTATGTAATCAGAGCTATTGCACTGAGCTAATTAGCTGGCTGGCAAGCTACTACAGCAAGCTATCTAGCCACCAGATGGAAATATCAGCCACTATTAAATTTCCCATTTGATCACTCATTTTCCAATAATCTAGGTTTTTGTTTTGGGTGCATTTTTTCTTTTTTATGCCTGGCATGTCTGCGGTATGTTTAATTAGCTCGTCTGGGACGTGCACACAGATGTGTTGTGTTTGTTGTTGGATAGAGTGGGGAATAAATGCACTGCTGGCAAGCGGGCACCAGCATGCACATGTGCATTTGACAAGTGCACTTGACTCCTGATTTCAAAAGAGGCTGGAATGACTAGAATTTAAATTCATAATATTAATGTTTTTAGTGTTGAACAATTCTGAGAAAAAACAAGAAGTGGATATAAGTTAAAATATTATTAAACGCTATTTCACAAATAAAAAGTTGCATAAACAGCGTTTACCCTCCACTACATCCATGGTTTCCTGCAGGAAAATGAATGTTCCATGCCTCTTGAACACTTCAAGAAGTTTCTCTGTACTTTGATGTGTTCATTTTCCCCACTGTCTTTATAAGCTTTCCAGGCCCTGACGTGGAGGAGCATCCCCATAGCATGATGCTGCTGCCACCCTGCTTCACGGTAGGGATGGTGTTCTCAGGGTTTACGTTTGCTCCAAACCATTTGTGGTCAGGTCAGTCCATAGAATCCTCACCCACTTTTCAGAGTCACCCACATGCCTTATGGCAAAGTTTTCTTTTTACTGCACTCACATAAAAGCCACTTTTGTGAAGCACCTGGGCTATTGCAGTATGTACAGCTCATTCCTACTTTTGTGGCTTCCCTGACTAGTGCCCTTCTTACCTGGATACTTTGTTTCTGAGGACAGCCTGTCCCAGTCAGATTCACAGTAGAGTCATATTCTCTATTTCTTAATAATGGACTTTGCTGTGATATGGGCTTTGAAAGTTCCTTCACCTTCATGATGCAGTTTTATTTGGAATTTAACTTACAAAGTGTGCTGTTTCCTATAGTTAGTTCTTTGTGCATTTCTGTGATTACTTTCCCCTTGTGGTGCAAATAAAAATGGTTTCTTTACACAGTCGATGTTACAATTTTGTGACAAAAAAAATAATGCGCTGACAATTCAATTTAAAATGTTTTTAAAAAACAACAATACATTTTGTAGAATATATCTTTTGCAGTGAGGGTCAAAACTTAACTACTCATCCCATACAACAGGGTATATTCACCTTGCAGATAAGTCACCTGATCACTGGACTAGTTCTTGGGGAAAATGCCAGATTTTAGGTAAGTGTTGCACTTTCAATTTATGTTAGTAGGGTAATATGATACGTTACCATCTTTGAGCTTTAAATGTTTACAATATGCAGCCACATACCAGTATTTTGATCCAAATTACCCATTGCTACCGAATCCATGTATGCATTGCATTCTACCATTTTTCCATGTGAAGGTAGCTACAAAATACACATGGATTTGCATTGCTTCACTAACAAAAATTCACCTCAGACATTACACATTCACAGATCTTTTCCATTAAGTAAACCATGACATAACTACCAGCTTAGAACACTAGCTAATGTGTTAGACATTAAGTTACTAGTAGTGGGCTTAATCCAAAATTATGACAAAGCTGTATTAATAATTCTCATTTCCCAAAAGATTAGCTAGCTATAATCAGCTACAAACATTACTCAGCACATCTTTCACAAGATGGTTGCACTGCTGATTTTTATTATGAGGGCATTCTGGTCAAGTTAGCTTGTTAGATTTACTGGCTTGTACTTATGTTATATTGACAAAACAAGATAGTTTAAACTATCAATGTTTCTTCTCATCACTGAAATACACCATAACATACACTACCAGTCATAAGCACTATAGCACCCAAATGTTTCAAGTAAGTATTGAAACTGAAGTCCAGTGAATAACCTGAAAGGATACAAAAACAAGCGGTGAACTGCCAGAGGTTGAAAAATGATCATATTTACCATAGGTACACTTCAACTGTGAGAGATGGAATATAAAACAAAACTCCCACAGAACTGTTTTTCTTTAAGAGGCCATCCTGTTCTCCACTCATTACCTGTATTAACTGCAACTGTTTGAACTCATAACCTGTATAAAAGACAACTGTCCACAAACTCAATCAAGCAGACTCCAACTTCTCCACAATGGCCAAGACCAGAGAGCTGTGTAAGGACATCAGGGATACATTTGTAGACCTGCACAAGGCTGGGATGGGTTACAGGACAATAGGCAAGCAGTAAGATGAGAAGGCAACAACTGTTGGCGCAATTATTAGAAAATGGAAGAAGTTCAAGATGAGGATCAATCTCCCTCTGTATGGGGCTCCATGCAAGATCTTACCTCGTGGGGCATCAATGATCATGAGGAAGGTGAGGGATCAGCCAAGAACTACATGGCAGGACCTGGTCAATGACCTGAAGAGAGGTAGGACCACAGTCTCAAAGAAAACCATTAGTAACACACTACGCCGTCATGGATTACAACCCTGTAGCGCACGCAAGGTCCCCCTGCTCAAGCCAGTGCATGTCCAGGCCCATCGGAAGTTTGCCAATTACCATCTGGATGATCCAGAGGAGGAATGGGAAAGGTCATGTGTTCTGATGAGACAAAAATAGAGCTTTTTGGTCTAAACTCCACTTGCCGTGTTTGGAGGTAGAAGAATGATGTGTACAACCCCAAGAACACCATCCCAACCGTGAAGCATGAAGGTGGAAACATCATTCTTTGGGGATGTTTTTCTGCAAAGGGGACAGGGCAACTGCACTGTATTGAGGGTATGATGGATGGGGCCATGTATTGCAAGATCTTGGCCAACAACCTCCTTCCCTCAGTAAGAGCATTGAAGATGGGTCGTGGCTAGGTCTTCCAGCATGTCAACGACCCAAATCACAGCCAGGGCAACTAAGGAGTGGTTCCGTAAGAAGCATTTCAAGGTCCTGGTGTGGCCTAGCCAGTCTCCAGACCTGAACCCAATAGAAAATCTTTAGAGGGAGCTGAAAGTCCGTATTGCCCAGCAACAGCCCCGAAACCTGAAGGATCTGGAAAAGGTCTGTATGGAGGAGTGGGCCAAAATCCCTGCTGCAGTGTGTGCAAACCTGGTCAAGAGCTTCAGGACACGTATTATCTCTGTAATTGCAAACTAAGGTTTCTTTACCAAATATTAAGTTATGCTTTTCTGATGAGTCAAATACTTATGTCATGCAATAAAATGCAAATTCATTATTCATGGTTTTTTGTTTTAGATTCCGTCTCTCACAGTTGAAGTGTACCTATGATAAAAATAACAGAACATATGTTTTGTAAGTGGGAAAACCTGCAAAATCAGCAGTGTATCAAATACTTGTTCTCCCCACTGTATATAAAGCCTTGAAAGTTGAGGCTAAGATTTCCTACAACTGTTCCATATTTTGTTGATTACTTCAGTCTGTAAATGCAGTGTATACACCCTCATAAGTATTATGTGGACAATAATGTGATGCAGGAAGTAATATATTGCTATCATAATGGTGAGAAAAAGGCAATTAACCAAGGTAGACAGCCAGACCATTATCACCCTTAAAAGTTTAGGTAATTCCTTAAGAGAAATGGCAAAGAGAGCCAAGGTCTATGTTTGTACAGTTTTCTACACCGTCAAAACACTTGAAAACCAGAGGAAACTGACATGAAGAGGTCTGGCAGACAAAACACCACAACAGAATGGTGCTGTTTTTCTGGAATAAGCATCAGCATCTTGCACAAAGTGAGTGGCATCCTGAACCAAAAGGCTACCAGAGTATTTTGCAGTACCATGCAATAATGTCTGGTGTACATCTAGTTAGTCAGGGGTTGATCCTTTCGGTAATGTAAACATTCAGTCTTCAGACTTAAACCCCATCAAGCTTGTTTGGGATGAACTGGGCCGAAGAGTGAAAGCAAAGCAAACTACAACCTAAGTACACACATTTGTGAGAACTTCTGCCAGTGATGGGAAGAACGTTTTGAACAACATTTGATTTCGATTGTAGAAAGAATGCCACAAGTGTGTTTGGCAGTTATATCTTCAAAAAGTGGCTAATTTAATGAGTCAAAGATTTAGATTAAATTTTGTTATACAAAATTATTCTATGATTTCTGTCTCCCAATTGTTTATTTGTTTTATGCCAAAATTCAATTTCTTAATTTCAAATGTTATTAAGACATTGAATTTTGTGAATTTCAAATGAATAACTGAAAAGATTGAGGTGTTCTAAACCTTTTGACAATTTTAGCAACTTTGACAACGTAGCAAGTGAAAACAATGAAAATTAGGTTTGGTTGGTCAGTCACTTTGGTGCCACAATGGAGAAGCCATAGCCATTCCGAGAAGCAGAATACGGATGTGAAGAACCAAGGCAACCTGCAAAAAAAGTAAATGAGTCACACAAATAATGGCCCCAAATCACCCTAAACCCAACATAGAAACCGCAGTACCGTGGACAGGGCCGCAATGATGGAGCAGTCTTGGAAGACTTTGCCACCTTTTTCCCACCCAAATGCATACCAATCAAAGGCGGCACAGTCAAACTCAGAACAAACACAGACCACAGGATACAACCTCACAAGAAACAACCACAAAACAACAACGCCCAGGGGGGAATATGACCCAAACGAACAGCTAAATCGCAGAGAGCATTCAGAGCAAGAATCACCGATAAAGGTAAGAAACACTTCCCGCTAAAGTGTTTTCCACTAAGAAATACTTCCCAAGAATAGCAAAACAGGTGAGAGATCTGCCAAACACTGAACTATGGGAAGAGTGATAGAATCTGAAAACATGTCTAGCTTGTTATTTTATAACACAGGAAGTGGGGCTAGCTGCTGCACACCCGTAGGGCCTTATCATGTGTGATTGTATTTGCATTCAAGAATTTACATGATGCATGCGCATCCCAAATGTGACACGGAAATGACCGACTGAAAGGGAACACAATTTTGTCATCCCAGATGTTAAAACATTTACAACCAATTAACACAATGTGGAAATACAAATTATTTTGCAAACTTGAGAGAAAATATGTCTACTTTCTAAGGTAATATAGCTTTTGTTAATAATGAATATCTATAGCTCAAGACAATTGATAACTGTTTTCCAGAACCCTACACTGCCACTCCATTCAGGTGTTTCATAGTAAATGGGATGAATACTCTGCAATCAATTATTTTCTGTTCAGCATTATAGACATTTTTATGTCGATCAGAGACAAAAAGTCTAGATTAAATCAATTCTGATTTCAGGTGTTGAGTGTTTTTGGTGTGATTGCGCTGCTTGAAAACCAATGACCATTGAAGGGATCCAAAATGCCTTCATATTCTCCTGATTTTATAATGGCATGCCCATATTCAAGGGGCCCGGGCCAGAGGCAGCAAGCAACCCAAAAACTCCACTAAACCTCCTCCATGGGAAGGCTTCGTTTAGTTTTCTATTAACATTAAGATAGTGTGCTTTACCGAAACACTCTAAACTGGGTCTCAATATATTGCCCAAGACATATTGTAAGACGTTCAGGTGAGTTTTAGTAAATTGCAGTCAGGCTTTTTTGACACTCAGCAGAGGGTATCTTACCATACAACCCCCTTTCACTGTGTCCTATGGTCAGCTTCATTCTGTGAGGCGGTTGATGGAGCTGTTCCAACTTTCAAACATTCCTTACTGAGATCTTTCCCCAAGTTTTCTCTTGCGGCCAAATACAAGGAGGTTGCCTACAGTAGCACTGGCCTTGGTAGAAACAGCAACATCAAGGTCTCCAGAAATAGACAAGAAGCCTTGAGATTGGCCTTGCTTGGCTATAATATTGTCTGACCTACTCAGACAATTCTGTTCTTTTTATCTCAATGATCATTCCAGTAGACATGGTGACACAAAACAGGATCATGAATCATATACCCTGGTTGAATGACAGATTTTCATGTCAGGAACAAGTAACTCACCCCAGGAGTGAAAGACAATAACCTGCCTGAAATCAAATGAATTACAACCCCATTTCCAAAGTGGGGATGCTGTGTAAAATGCTAATGAAACCAGAATGCAATGAGCACATCATTTATCCCTATGTTTAAATGGAAATAGTACAAAGGCAACATATCATCTTTGCTTTCTTTTTCTATTTACATTTTAAAGTGTCCCAGATATTTAATATTGTCCTTTGTCATTTTAGATTTTTTTTTCTGGAATAAGCTATGATTTTGGAAATTAATAAGATTTTTTTGGTTATGGTCAACTGTAAACCAAAAGAATACATTTGTATTTCAACATATTGAATTTCAACAGTTTTCTATGACACATGGGGCATTATTTGAGTGCAATGGTTCCAATTCTTGAGGCCAGGACTGTATAGAAACAGATCCCTCTTCTCTCTCTCTCACGCATGCACGCACACACACAGACACAAACACACACACACACACAGTGACTGAACTTGCTAAAGGAAGGAAATGTTTTCTTACACACAATCAGCTGATACATCCTCCGCTGCAGACCTTTCCTGCTTTCAAAAAGTTCTTAATGAATGACTGTGCAGGATGAATTAACCACTTATTTTCTGTAGATGGATATGGATATGAAATCCTAATATTCTAGACTTTTCTGCAGTTTTTATATGAATCTTGATTTTTTAATCTGTGAGCTAATTCAGAATGTCTCTGGTTAGAAAACGCACATTGCATCCTGCTGGGAATATTTTAAAACTCTTTAGAACCACAATGGGATAAACACATGCAGTGGTGACTAGGCAGTTGTTCTAAATAAGATTACACCATCGAGAGAGGTTAGAGGACATAACTGGGGGAAAAAACACTTTGCAAAATGGACGTTGCAATTGAAGGCATTCACCATTTTGATGTAGTCAACTGGAAGGAATGTACAACTATATTGTTTGATCCTTCCTAATGACCTGGGTAGTCATGTGATCACAGATCCAACCAGGTTAGCAGAAATAATCCCAAAGTGAATTATATCAAGAGTCACTACTCTGAGAAGTTGGAACTGATGCTACAATAGCATTAAAACACAAATGAGACATTACTATTTTTGCAACACCCCCCTACCTATTTTTCCCCGTTTCTCTCTCTCACACACACACTTGTGAGCATTCACGCATACATTGTTGAGTCACAGCAGTAACCAACACCATGTGACTGCCCTCTGCAGTTGTTCCTTCTACCCACTGCTTATGCCCAGTCATTCATCCCCTTCATTCCATAGTTAATGGAGATGTATAGAAGCGTGCAGATTTAAGACATAAACAGGATTAAGGATTACTTCCTGTTGGTCCTGGGCATAAAAAAACATAATTACAACAGCAGTGACCTGCGAGGTCAGCAACACCCTATCTGCTTCAGTAAATGAAAGTTTAAACTTTTATTTTTCTAAAAGCCATGTGTGTTAAAAGGCTATACTTAAAACATTTTTAGACGCAGTACAGGCCCAAATAGCTTATTTGGTTCATAGCTTGAGCTAAATTAGAGGCCACAAAACATAATTGTGTGTGGCCAAGTGTAAGGTTAAAAAGCAGTACACTAATGACCCCTTGTGTCAATCAGAAGTACTACAGTTGATTGAGTGGGTACAGATTGAGGTAAAGACAGATGTGGTTAGGGAACATAGCTGGGAGAAAACCAGTTCTAGCAATTGCAATTGATTCTGCCGCCCTTGTTAGAAGCTATAATGATATGGCTACATAGATGAGACCCCATGCAATCTCTATGGGTACAGATCAGCTAGACTGATGTATTTTGTATTGTACATTTAGGTCAATTTTCCAGGGGATCACTTTCTCTCAGATGTGAAGATACATTCCACATTACAACACATTTGATCACATGAATGTTCATTAAAATAAACAACATACATACAAAATCAGTTATAAATCAATCTACTATTCCACAAATATGTATCATGTCAGGTAATGTTGAATAGGACCGATCATAACTTAAAAATTCTTCAACTGCCTCCTAAACTAAGCACCTTCTTCCTGTACAGTCTCTAGGGACTACACTATAGTAATATTACCAATTTTAGTGAGTTCCTCTGGTAGGCTAGGTAGCATTACATTTATACACCCAATTGCTATTTTCAGATTGATTGGCAACCAAGAAGTATCTACAGGGGACTATGCTAATATCCTTATAGAGCATTTAATGAGCATTCAATCCCACATAGTTCCCCTTACATATAACTTATTATAAATAATTCAAGAATAACAGACTACTTCCACTACCGTTCAAAGGTCTGGAGTAATTTAGAAATGTCATTTTTTTGCCCAATAAAATAACATTAAATTGATCAGAAATACAGTGTAAACATTATTAATGTTCTGAATAACTGTTATACCTGGAAACTTGGATTTTAAATGGAATGTCTACATAAGTGTCAAGTCCTGTCTATGGGGATACCCTTAGCCATTTCTATATTGGTCTTGGGGTGACAGGCAGGCCCTGACGGCAGGGATGCCTCTAGCAGCCTCCTCTTGTCCCAGAACCACATCATGCACTGGGGCTGAAGCATCCACCATCCTCGGTGACGATGCCCTTCCCTCTACCCAGAGGTGTTCCCGTTCTTGCGGTCAGGTGTCTGTGCTTTGGGGGAGTACTGTCACATCCTGTCTATAGGGATGCCCCTAGCCATCTTTATGTTGGTCTTGGGGTGATAGGCAGCACATGACAGCAGGATGCCACTAGGCATCTGCGTTTTCGTTTGTTTGTACCCAATTAGAGGCAGCTGCCCTTCGTTTCCTCTAATTGGGGATCCTATTTAAGGAATTTTTATCTCACACTTTGTGTCAATCATTGTGCATACTTTGTGTATGTCCGTTCATACCTCTCCTATTGTTGTTTTTGTTGGATTATACAACAAATAAAAGGAACGTACACCTTCCACCGCTCTGCACCTTGTGTCCTGTCCCACAACTGTGACTATAGGCACACAGAGGCCCATAATCAGCAACAATTAGGCCTTTTTCCATTTGCATGTTCTGTGTGATAATACAAGTTTTCTTCTTAGTTTTGAAAATCCCATCCAAACAAGCACTGTTTTAAAAAAGAACTCTGTTCACATGTAAACGCAAAAACACACTGTTAAGTATGCCAAACCAACAGGCAACAATATAACCCTAACTTCAAAGCCATGTTGGCCAATCAGAAGACTGAAAAAAATATATTACCAGTTCCAGTAGGATAACAACAATGGTGCAAGTGTTGGATGTATCAGTGACCTCCGTAGCACATTCTGGCACCTCTCTCAATATAGTGGGAGAATAAGTGTAACAGCTGTGTAAACATGTCAAAAGTAATGTTAGCAAGATTATGTCTGCCATTGCACAAAATTGTCTCATGTAAACAAAGATGACACTGATGTTTCAAGCCAAAAAAATGTTTTCCCTGTCTACCGGTAAACACTGAAAACCATGTTTCTGATTATTTTTACCCAGTCAGTTTTCAGTGACCTAAAACGCAGTGTCCATGTGGACAAAAAGGCCAAAATGCATGAAAAACACGTTTTACAAAATACGTCTGGACTAGACCTTAGACTAGTTGAGTATCTGGAGCATCAGCAATTGTGTATTCGATAGACTCAAAATGTCCAGAAACTAAAAACACAAAACTGGCTTTAACCAGAATAAAAAATGGAGTGGGAGGCCAAGGTGCACAACTGCGCAAGAGGAAAATACATCTAGTTTGAGAAACAGATGCCTTACAGGTCCACAAAGGTCAACTTCATAAAATAGTACCTGTAAAACAGTAATCTCAATGTCAAAATTGAAGAGATGACTCCGGGATACTGGCCTTCTAGAGGTGTATGCTGGCCTTGCAGAGTTGCAGAGAAAAAGAAATCTCAGACTGGTCAATAAAAAGAAGAATAAAAAGATTAAGATGGGCAAAAGAACACAGACACAGGACAGAGAAAGAGTGGGAAAATGTAATGGACAGACACATCTAAGATTTAGGTGTTTAGATCACAAAAAAGGCCAAATAAAAAAATGCTGAAAGGGATTGCTTGACACCATCTGTCATGCTGAAGGCAATGTGATTGTCTGGGTGTGCTGTCATGCTGACCATCATTGTGATGGTCAGCATGACAGAAACAATAATCCATGAGGTGCAATGGCAAATGAACACAACTAATGAGTGAGCAGAAACCGGTGTGTCCACGGGGTGCGCTGATGCCATCACTCTCCAGCTGGTGGTTAGTACACCGGCGAGGTGGAGCGCCAGATAGGAAGAGGAGCTGTAGTGCCACGTAGCATCATGGGTGAAGGTAGCTGTTGTTGTACTCAGCAACATTATGAAAAATTTTAAGAAAAACTGACATCTAATTACTGATTCAATTGATCACTAATTTGGATGTGGTTGATTTAAAAAAATATAATCCTCCCTTAGATGGGTGGTAAATTTAGATGGGGATATCATTCCTCTTTCCTATTTCGCATCATCCTCCATTACTCTATCAAGGAAACTATTTGTTTAAGTGGTTAAGGATGGCATGGTAATGAAAATTCACTTAAACATAAACATTATGCAAATGTTTTAATTAACTGAGCAGGCGGAGCAGAAGAAACAGGAGAGGGGGCGGCTGGCGCTTGGGCTGCAGTGACAGGGGCTGTTAAAATAGATAATCATTTTAAACTGTTGATTGACATATTAATCAATAAAACAATATAGGAGGTTTAATGAATGATCATGAACATCATCACAGGCACTACTAGGCAGAAATAATTGACATTGTAACGTTAATACAACACAGCAATATAGCCCACATAACAAAGTTCACTACACCTCTAAGCCAAAGATGTGTATACATTCCAAATGAAATGTAACTTAATTGATTTACAGTACCAGGCGTGTGAAAAGATTCTTATGTATGGAGCCAAATTGAGCGCCAATGTATTGACCGTAAGGAAATAAAAATGTAACAGAATTTTAATAACAATAAAAGCAAGGATAACTAAATTTGGTAAAAGTATAGGCTTAACTCAATCAAACTGATTTTCTGATGATAAAATGACTTTGTTCAAAAAAATTATAATTTGCTTCTATTTTTGTGGAGGCGGGGCTTTATCTGGGCATTGAATTCTTGATTTTAGCCTTTCCATGCACTGCTTTCCCAATGGAACCTGTGGAGAGAAGTGTAAGAATTGCATATAATGGATATGTAAATATGTACATTTAAACTGAATATTAAATTGTCATTCCCAGGTTGCCCCGGCATTACTGTTGCCATGTTCAAACTTTACACTGCCAAAGCTATTGAATTTCATGGCACGTTAGTTTTTGTTGCATAGAAGAATTACAGTAATGCAGTGAGTATCAATATACGTGACAATAACTTACTTTTTCGTCAAGTGAAAAGTTGAGGATCGTGGAAACCCCTCCTCTTTTACTGCGCAAAGGGTTGTGGTCTATATTCTATATTACCCCAAAAATCATGCAACGATTCGTACTTCGAAAATCCACAAGAATTATTAGACCATCCGGGAATGTTTCGCATACTATTTTCAGCATAATATGGTTTGAGACATACTAATCTTCTCACATACTAATCTGGCATGCTATATAGTATCCAAGTATGTGATTTGTGATTCAGTCCTGGTGACTGAAGTTAGACAGGGGCTATTTACTCTAAATCCTAGGGGCTTGTAAACGTCAGACAAAAAAAATCCAGTTACTGAGTTAAGTATTTTTTTTACATTAAGAACAACTGTCGACAGTAATTAATTAGTTAAATAAACCATAGCACACACCTTGGACAGTGTGCTGATTGGCCTGACGAGCCATGAGTCTGCCAGGTTTTTAGCTACTCTTGTCACCCTGGTCACCGTTAACCAGAGTAGATATTATGTTAATTACGTACATAGTGCCACGCTAAGCAGAACAGTTAAGCTTTCATCAATATCTGTATGTTTGACCATGGCAACAGTGATGTCATAGCAACCTGTTAATCAGTTTATTATTCTGTTAAAATGTACACATTTAGCCTAGCTTATACAATTCAAAAACTTCTCAGTTTAAAGAACTGAGTTTCTTTTAACGGTAAAGTTGTCAGGACACTTAAAAACAAGAATATTTGGTGTGGTATTCCAAACAGTTGAAGTAATGCTCATTGTGTGAGATGCTTTTTTTTTTTTTTTGCACATTTCATATCCATCAATATGCATAGCACTGACCGTTGTTTTGATAGCAACTGTTGTACATAGGGGAGTAACTGAAATATTAAATCTAGTGGGTCAATATGCTGACCAAATATCAATGATAGCATGGTGTGGTTTATCTTTATCAAAACCTGCTTTAACATACAATGCCTAAATGTGTCCAGGCTTCTGAACTGCAGACAACAAAAGAGCAGCAAAGTTGTATTTAATATCTAAACATTCTGTAATGGATGGTGAGTCTAGATAACCTGAGTAGATATGAACTGCAGACAACAAAAGAGCAGCAAAGTTGTATTTAATACCTATACATTCCATAATGGATGGTGAGTCTAGATTTTTAACAAAGACTGTAAGGTTGAGTTGAACCAATTGTCTGAAGCCCTGTTTTCAAATCTGCATATAGTTATTTTAGGATCATTCTTAAAACCCTGCTGAGACTTCAAAATGTTAGCCAAATTTGACTTATTTCATACTGTATTCTGATCATTGGTCACCACTTTCTTTTCATTAAGACTGAAGAAAATTGAACATATAGGTGGGGTAACCTGAAAGACGGAGATGCTTTTGTGCTTTTATCTTTGTCTCTCAGCTTTCCTCTGGTTACGGCAAAACGAGTTGCCTTATGGGCTTTTGAACTTTGATTTTTTCCCAAGTGTCTCTCTGGCCAGCTTTATGCAGAGTATATAATTTGCCAATACATTGGTCAATTCTATGTTTTTTTTAAACATCAAGGCATAGACCTTTTGTGTTTTTGAACATTACCTCACTAATTGCTGTACTTTTCTTATCGTGTCTTAATTATGACATGTATGATCCTGAAAACTTCTGTAAATGTCTTGTCACAAGGTCAGACCAAATTGGTATTACAGGGAGAAAGTTTTTGAAGTTTGTCCAAATACCCTTTCTTAAAGTGAAGGCTTTGATCTGTGCTTGGAACACTACAGCTAACGTATTTGATGCTTTTTTTTAATCACATTTGAATAAAGCACTCAATGAAAGGTGATTCTGTGTCTTTTAGAACTTCCTCATCGTCCAGTTGCTCAGATAATCTGCACTTTAATTCATCCATTAAATTGCACCACAACAAACAACGGTATCCACTCTGCGTTCCAGCTTCGGCGTCAACAAACATCTCAAACTGTTCCCCGTATAGGATAAACGTAGTCTAAGTACAAACACATTAAACGCAATCATGACACAAATAAGACAAAATGAACATTTGGATGATTTATTTACGTTTGCAGCGTTTTGAACAGGCATCGATATAGTCACCTACACGATCATTCCTGCCCAAGAATTCTCATGCCACACCTGCGTCGCGTCTGGAAATGACACCAGTTTACCAAACGCAATTGAAACTGTAACCCCGGGTGTCCGACGCTATAGCCCACGTAACTCAAATTGATCTAAACATGTAAAGTACAAAAGTAGCCCGATATGTGAATCTATAAATCCGATCACGCTTAATGACAATGTATATGTGTAGGCCGCTAGCGTGTAGATAAACATTTTCGTCTAGCATGTTGATTCAAAACCCCGTGCTTTCTGTTTGGGGTGGCGGTTAAGCCCCGAATGTATTGTGATACTTGCAACGAACCTGGAGATGACATCCGGTCAAAATCAGTGTTAAAACTTTCTATAAGTTACGTTACCCGTTTGTCGGTGCAGCTATGCTTTTTTTAATCAACCAAAGATAAAGAAAGGTGAGTAACTCTGAGACCTGATGGTCATTTACATTTGCCAGTCCTTCGGACAGATTTGGCATCCAGGGAAAACTATGCTTTTTCCCTCCCCAATATATCACGGTAAAAATGTAATTTCAATAATATTTATAGCACGCAATGAAAGCATTTGGGCTGGATATAGACACTTAATAGCCCATTTTTAAGTTTAAAATGATTGCGACCCACCGCTCTTTGCCTCACAATAGTTCGATCCAGTGCTCAGCAGTGACACATCATGCAGATACTACATAACTACAGTGCGTGTGTGGGAATCTGAAGGAGTCTGTTGTTGGTTGCTTACTTTCAGTATCTAGTTCAAACAAAGGATACGTTATACTTTTTTTTACTTCTACCGCTCAATACAATAAGACACATTAAGAACCATCACCAATCTTCATTTTCGCTGCACTGAATTACAGGACACACAGATTAGCGTCATGCGGGCAAGATTAGAGATTCCGTAGGAACAATAAGACTTCCGGTTTTCGGATTTTGTCTTCAAAATAAAAGTAGAATTTAATAATATTTAAATTATCAATTTTGCCACTTTGCTTAGTAAATATTGTAAAAATGTATTGTATGTAATGTTCAGGAGAGTCTATACTGGGATAATATGCAAAAAAATCAAGGGGCACTGTGTGTTTGCAATTGTTGCTGGCATTTTACTCCACCGAATCCCATTGGCCACAATGCAATTCAGTGGATATGAAATATATATATATATATATATATATATATATATATATATATATATATATATAGCATAGACTCTCATGAACATTTCCTACAATAAATTCACTCCTGCGTATAGAATAATGTTTCTGTATTAGTCAATGTGTTTCATATCTATTGAGTTATATTGTGGGAAAAGAGGGTGTGGAAAATATTGTGTTGTTAGATGTAGCACACCATGCCTCAGTGGTTTGACAGGTTTGTATTACTCTACACACTCCCCTGAACAGTTCCTACATTGCTTCTCTGTGGAATAATCAATAGTTTATGAGCAGTGAGACAATATTTATTCCATATTCAGTCATTGGTATTGTCAGAATTCTGCCTCTGGAATGTTTTAACACCCACTTCATTGAAATTAATCCTAAATATGATCAAATATGTCATTTTTGAAGTAATACGTTGGTTTCTTATTTTGAAAAAATAAATCCAAATTTTTGCGTATGTTTTATTGATACCACAAGGGTGTCAGTATCTTTAGAAAAAGGACAGCATTTTGAAGATTCATCAATTGGTAAATAAATATTAAATATATACATAAACAGTTACTACCGGTAGAGGTTTGTTGATATAATTTTAATAAAACAGATGCATAACTAGTAAGCAGCATGGTATTTTTGGGAAGCTGCGGATGAAATGTGTTCTGACGTCATAATCATATTAATTCTGGAACTTTGAGTGAGTACTGAAATCACACGCAAAAAAACTCAAACTGGTGGGCCGTTGGGGGATTTTTGAAACTCACGCGTGAAAAGGTTAAAATCGCGTTTTATCGCGGACTTTTATTTCGAAGGCAAAATCCGAAAACCGGAAGTCTTATTGTTGCTACAGAATCTCTAATGTTGCCCGCATGACGCTAATCTGCTCTCATCTATGGTAAATAGGCTACAGCGCCACAAAAGCAACTAGTGGCCAAATATATATGACATCCTTAGTGATATGACTAACCGTAGAGAGTGACTGGGAAAGGGTAATGGAAGTGAAGATTTACTGCGATCAGCCAATGAACTAAAAGAAACTCCGGATGTTGTCATCCCAGCATGCAATGTGAGGCGCGAATTCTGAACGTGATTGAATTTATGCTTTCTGCGTTGAATAATCGAATAACTTGCTAGCAAGGTAAGTTTGGATTTCTTACTTTTGGTCAACTTTAAGCACAGCACAGTCTGTACGTGACTAGAAAAACATGTTCTTTTGGTATTTGTCTGCCTAGCGATATAAATATCTGTCTAAACTGGAGTTACATACACAGTACAGTAGTACTATTGTGCTTGCTCGATAATGAATATTACCAGTGAGTTAGCTAGTAAGAGTTGCTTTTACTGTTGAAATAGACACGGTTAGAAACAGTAAGAAAATGTTGCTATATGCTAATGTTGCTATAGTAAGCAAATATCGTAACGATGACCTATATCTATTCAGCAACATTTCCTTCCCCAGTTTTTATCAACGTTTAGCTTGCTGTGTTCACCACATTAGGAAATTATCTAATTACGATCTAAGCAACTAGGTAAAGTGAGTACAAAACTAACCAGTGATCAATTTAAATAAAAATTGTTCATTTCCACTTAATGTAACCGGATAGTTATGAACCCTGCTTCTTTGGTCATTTTGCTCTAACGTTGGGGCTTCCCAACACTGGTGAACATAGCGAGTACTTTTACTTGATACTATTTCCACCTCTGACAATTACCAGACACGTCTTTCAAAATGCGCTAACCCGCAACCCAACTTTTCACCGAGGTTAAATTGATCTCAAGTTACCAAGCATTCAGCAGACATTTTCTGTTACCATATTAAAACATAGAAAACAACTTCCATTATTCACTGATTTTTAGGACAGATTTAATGAGCACATATTGTCGTTAAAATTGTCTGAAATGTTTCTATGTAGGTACTTTACATACTGATATGTTTTAATTTTTATACGTAGACTTTGCAATAACCTTTTCTATAGTCTTGCGAACTGTATTACATTCTGGGAAGGGTTTGATAATTTTTGAAAATATGCATTTCTTAGCTTTTATTTTTGAATATATTGTGATAACATTTTAATTACGTGTAAATTGCTCTACAGACTGCAGCACAGGGGAGGAGGCTTACTTGATTCTGTTACTTAAGTTCTCCAGTTTAGACTTCGGCCTGTTGGAGGCTGAGCCCCACTTCATATTTTGGTGACCCGCTCCAGTGACTTCTCTGGGAGGGCTTTCTCCTGGGCAACACCCAGCTCCTTCCCCTGTTTCTGTGTATGCTCCATCCAACCATGTTTCGGGAGGGCCCTTCCTCAACAGATTAGACTTCATCCCTCTGCGATGGAGCATGTGTGGGAGTAGTTTAGCAGGCACTGTGTATCTCTTTACTTCACAGGGAAATGTACTGTCAACTGTGAGACACAAGCGCTCATTTGGTGGTGGATGCGTTCATGCACCAGTGTGTGGCCCGTTTGAGCCTTTGCTGGTGGTACCTGATTAGGCTTTGTTACTTTTGCGCCTTGGTTGTGCCAAGCACATTGGCCATCTCCATGTGCTGTTGGTCCATCCATCCTGCACTTTGTTTGCAGTCTGTCACCAAAGTTATGCTACCCTCAGTTACGGCTTTTACAGAGGGGCTATGTTCCTATTAGGTTTTGGAATAAAACATCCTTCCGTTTTGTAACCGTCCCTTTGCTTCCACTGACCGGGGCGTGTCATGCATGCTCTTGGTTTTATTTGTGCATGAAGTGTTTATAAGAACCGGAACAGGGAGTTTTTATGGGGGTGGTGGCCCGGGTGTGTGTCAGGATGATTTCTAAGCAGCATATTTCCTGCTGCTTCACTGAGGCCATTAAAGCAATGGTTGGGATGTGCCCTCACTCTGCCAAGGGGTGATGGCCTCCTGGGCTCCCTTGTAAGGGGTTGTCTGTGGTGGCTCCCTTGTAAGGGGTTGTCTGTGGTGGCTCCCTTGTAAGGGGTTGTCTGTGGTGGGGATTTGCGGAGTGGGCCTCCCCACAGACCTTTGTGAGGTTCTATCACCATGTTGTCACCTCCCCTAGCCTGGCCCATTTTTCTGCTTTTGGCTTAGGGGGACAGGTGGCCTGGCAACCTTGACTGTGGGAGCTTCTTTTTGTGCGGGTTGCCTTGGCCCCACAGGTCACTAATCCTCTGCTTTTGCTTTGTGGCATTGTATTGTCCCCTCAGGTGACCAGAAGTGACTGACTAAAATTAGATCTACCTTTTCCCCTCACTGTATTTGAACCCCTGCTGATTTTGTACGTTCGCCCACGGACAAAGAAATAATCAGTCTATTTTTAATGGTAGGATTATTTCATCAGGGAGAGACAGAATAACAAAAATCTAGAAAAACGCCAAAATGTTACAAATTGATTTGCATTTTAATTAGGGAAATAAGTATTTGATCCCTTCTCGATCAGAAAGATGTCTGGCTCCCAGGTGTCTTTTATACCAGTAACGAGCTGAGATTAGGAGTATACTCTTAAAGGAGTGCTCCTATTCTCAGTTTGTTACCTGTATAAAAGACACCTGTCCAGAGAAGCCATCAATCAGATTCCAAACTCTCCACCATGGCCAAGAATAAAGAGCTGTCCAAGGATGTCAGGGACAAAATTGTAGACATGTAGAATTGTGGAATGGGCTTCAAGACCAGTACCAAGCAGCTTGGTGATGAGTAGGACAAAAGAACTGTCAATCTTCCTCAGTCTGTGGGTCCATGCAATAACTCACCTCGTGGGGTTACAGTGATTGTGACAATGGGGTATTCCAGCATGACAATGACCCAAAACACCAAGGCAACAAAGGAGTGGCTCAAGATGAAGCATATTGAGGTCCTGGAGTGGCATAGCCAGTCTTCAGACATTAATCCCATACCAAATCTATGGAGGGAAATGACGGTTTGACTTGCTAAACATCAGCCTCAAAACTTTAATAATGACTGGAAGATCTGCAAAGAGAAGTGGGACAAAATTCCTCCCGGGATGTGTGCAAACCTGGTGGCCAATTACAAGAAACATCTGACCTCTGATTGCCAACAAGGGTTTTGCAACTTAGTACTAAGTAATTTTCTTTTTGCAGAGGGGTCGAATACTTATTTCGCTCATTAAAGTACAACTCAATTTATATATTTTTTACCTGGTGGAAGAATCAGGGCGGGGGTCTGTATGGTTGTTAAACATGAACTATTTTAACAGTGTGCAAGTTTATAGCATTTCTTACCATGGACATTGAGTTATTAAGCATTTTCGGCACCAAGTTTAACATTAATAATACTAGCAATAAGAATAATTAATAATAACGCTAGCAAAGACAGTAGGGTTTTACCAGTGTACTGCTGAAACCCTAATAAAACAAACGAGTATCCAGTTGTGCAGTTTGCATACCCTGGCACAAATGCTGACATTTTGGCATTGATTTTGAAAAGTGACTGACCATACAAAATATTTTTCTTTTATTTAAAGATAGTGATCATATGAAGCCATTTATTATTGCATAGTAATTGGGCTCCTTTTTAAATTATAATGATAAGTCACCCTAATGTCACTTAATACCAAGCCACGGTCAGGTAGACCAAAAAAGATTTCAGCTGAAAAACCCACAGGTAAACTCAGGTGAAATACAGGCTGCTCTGGAAAAAGACATTGTGGTTGTTTCAAGGAGCACAATACAACAGTACTTTAACAAAAATGTGCTGTATGGTCAAGTTGCCAGAAAGAAGCCTTTGTGCCCATGCCACATAAAAGCCTGGTTACAATGTGTCCAACAACACGGACACGCCTCAGTTTCTGGCACACTGTAATTTGGAGTGAGACCAAAATACTGCTTTATGGTTACAACCATAAGCGCTATTTTTGAAGAGGGGTGAACAAGGCCTATAGTGAAAAGCATACCATCCCCGATGTTAAGCATGGTGGTGGCTCACTTGTTTTGGGGGGTGTAAGCTCTAAAGGAACTGGGAATCTTGTGAGAATTGATGGCAAGATGAATGCAGCATGTTATCAGAAAATACTGGCAGATAATTTTCATTCTGCAGGAAAGCTGCACATGAGATACTTTTGGACGTTCCAGCACGACAATGACCCTAAGCACAAGACCAAGTTTTACCCGTCAGTGGTTACAGCAGAAAAAGGTGAAGGTTTTGATCATCGTGCCTGTCGGGGGAGATGTCAAATGTGTGGTTTTTGCAAGACAACCAAAGACTTTGCATGACCTGGAGGCATTTTGCGAAGATGAATTGGCCACCTGCAAGAATTCGGGGCCTCATAGACAACTATTACAAAAGACTGCATACTGTCATTGCTAAAGGGGGCAATCCACAATATAGAAAGAAAGAACGAAGGGTATTCAGAGTTTTGGTACAAGGGTCAGTTATTTTTTTGTCTATTACATGTTTTGTTTCATGATTGTGCCATTCTTTTATGACCTACAGTTGAATGTGAATAGACAAAAATAAATGACGTGTTTTGCCTGCTCACTTATGTTTTCTTTGCAAATGGTACATACCGCTCCAGAAAAGAATTGACCACTACACCATTTTCTTTCCTTTCCAAGAGAGTCGTGAAGGAAGGTTTGGAGTATTGAACAGAGGCTTTCAATTTGCAGTGGTCTTTAATTTCTACCCTTCTGTTTCTCACTCATAACTTTCCTTTTTGACTTTTTTTGGAAAGGAAAGAAGACGTAGAGTTATAACTTGAATTTGTGGATGCAGCGACGTACCATTTTCACAGGCAATGGTTTTCGGAAGAAGCCACTTGAGGGCCCAAAGATTAGTCATCCGATATTGATTTTCAGTCTTGTCCCTTGCGTGCAGATATTTCTCTAGATTTTTAAGATTGAGAAACAGTTATTATTCTTAAATTGTTGCAGTTTTTGCCTGCAGTCTTTCAGAGTGGTGAATCTCTCCATCTTTATTCCTGAAAGACTCATCTTCTCTGGGATGCTCTTTATATACCCAATCATGTTACTGACCTGTTGCCAATTAACCTAATTAGTTGTGAGATGTTCCACCCTATTTTAATTTGTTTGCATTACACAACCTTTCCAGTCTTTTTAAGACGTGTTGCTGCCCTCAAATTTCAAGTTTTTCAAGAAACCGTAGCATTTCTCCATTTCAGCATTTGATATGTTGTCTTTATACTGTTTTTCTATTGAATGTAGGGTTTGAATGATTTGCACATCATTGCATTCTGTTTTTCTTTCTCATTACACCGCATACCTACTTTTTTGGCAAGAGGGTTGTTTTGTAAATGCAATCAAAATTGTATTTTGAACAAACTAACATTCTGTCAGAAAACCCTGATGACTTTAATTTGTACAATTGGCACAGTCACTGAAGAGTAATTATATGCACCTGAAGAGTAATTGGCACTTCTAGTGTAGTTTTGTAGACCATAACAGAAAGTTATTGTGAATAAATGCATATTTTAAAAAAAGTTCAAATTATGAAAGTTGTCCAGCCTATTCTTGAACAATATGTTATTGAACAAATTATTGAAAGCCCTATTGTGAAATACATTTTTGCTAATTTTAGAAAGTTTTCCAGTCCTTTCTAGAAGGAATGGAAGTTGCTTTCTATTTTTAAATATGGTAATGTGGATGTGAATATGAAACCCTTCTTTTCCTCTCTCATTAATATCCAGTAATGATCTAGAGTAGCCTGTAGAGATTTGCGGATTAGCGCCATAATATGATTTCCTGTACTGTCAGTCTTTTTACCCTAGGTGGTGCTGATGGCTTTTCATTTTACATGGTAAAGTGTAAAAATATGCATCTAACTTTTCGCCCTGGTATTTCATGCAGTTCAACATCTAATTTCATGTCACCTTCTGTTTGTTTTTCTTACACCTGCTGCATTTTACAGTAAGCTTTTTTCAGCGGTTCAATTAGCGCAGCCCTGCTTTTAGGAGAAGCTCGTATGCTAGTGCCCACATCGTCCTATACTGGAATGTATCTGGCTGGCACAGACTTGTCTTGCAGGATTTCTGGAATCAAAGGTACTACACCACCCCTTTCTTGCCCTTGCTTGTCAGAGAAAAAAATCCCCATCAATGCTTGCTGTATTTTAGTTACTATGTGAATTGCTTAGTTATTTAATGCATTTGTAAATCTGCTGACAATCTACCGTAATAAGGATATTTATATATTTTAGGATTGACAGTTGTTGATAGTAAACATCAATAATTTCACCAGAAAATCATCAGTGGAACAAATATAATTACTATGTAGCCTAATTACTTTTTAGTAATTTAAAGCTAAATATGGAGAGGATTTCAGGTGTTTATACAGTTCATCATAGCCCATATACTACTTTCAGTGTGAAAAACATCTAACATTTAGTTAAGTTGTGGAATTCACGCATGTGATTTCTTTGATAATTTCTTGTGAGGATCATTTTGATTCAGTGGCCACATCAGGATCTCAAAATTCTGCAGACTGTACCATTCAAATCTTACCTTTACTTGCTAAAAGTTTAGGGGACATGATATGGATGTTATGGGGAGGAGGCAGTTACTTTCATAAGGTATTGACCTAGGGATAAATAGTTATTCTAAGGTACCTAGTACATCTTCATTACAGTTGGCTTAGTGAATCATTAAGAACGGGTCAGCTAAGACACAGGATGTATTTTCAGTGAGCTGTTTGGGACAAAGCAATGAAGTCCTGACTGCTATAAACGCCGTGGCTCCAGCAGGGCAAGCAATAACTGCGTGGGAGTGAAGTTAACGATTTTTATAGCTGTAGGCTACATTATTTTCCTTGTCTCTGCAAAGTCGTGTGTGTGTGTGTGTGTGTGTGTGTGTGTGTGTGTGTGTGAATTTATTTTAGTTTTTTGTGTGTTTTTGTTTGATTGCTCACACACGTGTTTGGGTTTGTATGTGCATGTGCAAACCTGACTGTTGAGGGGTAGAGTTTTGCTGTTCCACTGGGCCAGCTGCTCCCCCCACCCCTTTTTTTCTTTTGAAGCTGACTGGCAAGACCAGTTTGTGTTTTATCGGGAAAACCCGCTCTTCCAGTTGTCCATGCCAACAAATTCTGGTGTGATCCCAGTCAGCTCCCTGGGAATGCTCAAAACCTGCCCAGCCAGTCCCATGAAAGGCATATAGGGTAATCACTGCTGGTGGTTTAGTTCGTGTTGCATTAAGTAGCAGTCCAGCTTACTGTTAGTTTAGACTAGTGTGGTGGCTGCTGTTCCCTGGTTACCTCTATGAAGTTTGGATCTGTTGGGTGGATTTTCTCTCTTGTGCATTGAGGACACCCTTGACTGCCAGTTCATTCAGTGGGGTGAGTGAACAAGCCTTTTTCTGTTGTTTAATACAGGAGGAAATTGCACCTGGCAAATGTCAGCCATGACCGTTATCAGATTCTCTTGTCAGTCCTTCGGCATGGCCAAATCCTTAGCTTACCTTCCCCAGATGGTTACATTATAGCCTAGCTCATAAAGCCGGTCATACTAAGGTGATGAGAGAAGGCAAGCTTGTGTGTGCTTGCGTGTTGAAGCTCACACCCTGATTTACATTTTTGTTTAGGCCTGGGCTGTAGTTTATCTGCTCTTTGGAAAACTTTCACCCTTTAGATCAGATATGATTCTAGTATGACTGCACTAGTGTGCCCTGCAGTGCTGTCAACTTTTTGTAAAACAGTTGCATTGTTTCATTTTAACAGTATTGTAATGTGTGCTTTATTACAGGTATCTTAGTGGCCTTTCAGTACATGTTGGGAGTTGCATGGGCTGTTTGAAGGCTTTAACCAGTGGGTCTGACTGATTGGATGATGAGCAGTACTGTGCTAAGTGGGAGCAGCCCCGGCTCCAGCGGTGCCATGGAGACCACTGATCTCTTCAAGGATCTATGGGGTCGACTCAAAGAGTGTCACGATAGTGCACTTCTAGGTAGGGCATGCAAGCCAGGGATAAGGGCAGGGACTTGCCTCAGAACCTCACAATGCGCTGATATCACAATACTGTGACTAGATTGCAGAATATAAACACTATGTGGAGCAAGGCAAAGGTCGAGTGCCATGGGAAACATTGTTTTGACCAGTCATGAAAGTAATATGGCTGAAATACAAAAACAGCTTCTGAAGGATAACATGTTTTAGTGAGGTTACAGCAAACTGAGTGCAAAAAGTATTTTACATATATAATACAAGATATCATTGTCAAGTTTAACCTGGCCACAACATTGTTAAAAATACATGTGAAAATGTAAGCATTGTGAAAATTATAAGCCATCCCTTTCCCGAGCTCATATTTCACCCTGGGTTTTAAGGTCTGCAAGCCAAAGTGAACAAGCTGAAGAAGGAGCGATGTTTGTGAGTACCTTTTTAGCTTTATCTTTCTTTGCAGACAGAGTAAAAAACGGAATCTGTTAATCCACCAGGCCATTAACAAAGTGTGTGATTATTATGCTGGGGGCTCTACTTAAATTGAGACTGTTTTCCCATTGACTCCCCATCAATGTGTCAGGTATCAAATGTCACTGAGCAAGTTTCACAAAGGCCTCATTTACACTTGTACTTTAGTTAGCAACTTAAATGCGGGCTCTACTCCTTGCCTTGGGTTCTAGTCCAGAAGTATCATTCTTATTGCAAATTCGGAATGTACTTCAAACAACCAGCCAAGTGCGTATTATTATATAAAACAAAATGTGTTTTGTTCTATCACTCCGCAGGGATGCCCAAAGATTGGAAGAGTTCTACAGCAGACACCAGCTACTGAGGGAGCAACACAAATCACTCCAGGACACAGTTACTTGTCTGGAGGACAGGTCAGTTTGTAAACCATCAACTGGACTGTCTAGTCCCGCCTCATTTTGTGATTTAAAAAAAAAAAAAATATTAACGATTTAAGCACCCACCATGATCTGATTTGTCCGTCTCTTTTGCCCTCTTTCCAGGCTTCGCGCAGGGCTGTGTGATCGCTGTTCAGTCACTGAGGAGCACATGAGGAAGAAACAGATAGAATTTGAAAAGGGCTGTCAGCAGAACATGCGGCTTATCGCAGAGCTTGGTGAGTTGTATATCTTTTTTTCCCCACTTACCCTGCATTGTGCATCTGACATTTGTTCACTTCCACAATGGTCCTTATACAGCACGTACAATGTTAGAGAAGTGTTTCAATATTCAAGTCGTAAGTGTACCATCTACAAAAGGATTGAGAGTTTGTTCAACTGAACCGTTGAGCAAACTCAGGACAAAATGAAAAAACGTTGCCTACATTGAATCATCATTTATTTACTTATTTAGTGGCAGTCAAGTTATTTGGTAAAATAATAATGAAATAGAATTATGGCATATGTTGTGGGCCAAAAACCCCAGTAAGTTAACATTCAAACAAACACTCTCGTACCACCCCCATCTACCTTTGTCCACTGCACTTGGAGACAGGTTCCCTCATAGCTCTGCAAATCATACAATATGGCCTTTCTCCTTTTAGCTAGGTCTGGTTGTAGCGATGGGAGGGGGCACTTTTTAGTCTCTCTTTGCATTGATGGAACAGGCAAACCTGAATGATCCTCATTGTTTTCTATGCTATCTCCCAAATGTAACATTCCTACACTTTTGCGAGAGAGAAGCAGTATTTCCTTGACGACAATAAAAGCAAATAAAAGGATGATGGCCATTATTGTAGTAGCAGGACTTCATGGCTGTGTGGCTTAGTGGAAATGTCAGTTATGTTCTCATTCTTTTTCATTCATTAGGGCGGTGTTTATAACCGTTCGGTATGGGGGCTCTTTATGGTTCACATGTGAACTTAAAATAATACATTTTAAAATGTTTATTATTCATTGCTACACTGTGTTAAATGCTTCTTGAATTAATTTTTTCAGCTCATACGGCTGTTCTGTACAAGAGAGCTTTTGTGCAAATCGTAACAAATATATGTATAATAGTTGCGCTTTTCAAACTGGTTTTGTGAGCCGTACTCGAGGAAGAACTAGTATGTTCTATTGGGAGTGGTGGTAGTGATAACCCAACCATATAATCCTTCAACTTAGTTTAAATGTCCAGTTCTGGTTTTCCAATAGACTACAAGGGTGATGGAGTTGTTGATATAAACTGACACTGTATGTCACTGGTTGATGAAAGTAACCTACGAAGCTGTTAAGACTTTAACCAAGTTGATGCCTCTATGCTGAAATCATCATAGTATCCATATCCCGGGGCAGCATGGAAATGCAAGAAATAACTGTCTCCTCAATGCGTTAAAGCAGTCTTTAGCAGTAGTTTGATTGGGCTAAAGAAATGTTCAGAGCAAAGCGCCTCGCTTCCGTACTCTGTGGTTGAGAATAGAGGGTTTTAGCACCTCTATGGTGCTCAAGCCATGTTACGAGTGTGTCTCTCATTCCTATTTCAGCTAACACGTACGACCCACACTATGATTGTTAAAATGTTTTTGTACATATTGCACTTTATTTTAGATTGTGTTCTCATCCGATTAGTGTTGCATTTTTTGCCAAATTAATCAAAAAACGGATTCAGAAACTGTTTTTGCACTGTACTGAACACGTTTTGCACTGTGACCCTAAAGCTACAATGCATATCGTTCCGTGGTTCAGGGATACCGTGCACCCCCATAATTCACAATTCTCACCTCCCATGTGGTTTGTTGTTATTTCCAGTCAGTGAGAGGAACAACCTTCAGGATGAGAACAGAAAGCTGAATCTGGAGCTAGAAAGGCTTAAGAGACCTCTGTGAGTTAAAAGCATCCCTGTTAAACCTCACATTGGCAGGCTGCATGCCGTAACAACGATTGTTCAGAACGTGTGGCTGAATGGCACATTAGTCCACAACGTTCAATGTATTTCTTTGGCGCTGTATGTTTGGTTTCCAGCTCAAAATCCCCAGAGCCAGATGAGGGTGTGATCCCAGACTCTCCTCTGCAGCAGATCTCTCTACCCGTGGTCAGTAAAATGAAGAGAAAGAAGGAGACCAACCATGTCCGTTATGCCGAAAAGCCCTTGTCTCAATCCCAGAACTCTACACACAATGGTCAGTCTGTTTCTCTTGGAGACATGTAGAAACGTGCAATGAAAAGTGATTTGTGGGTCACCTTCCACATTAAACACTGCGGTCACACTCATACAGGAAACACTCAGCCTTGGCTTCTCACTATCAGTTTTATCCTTCCTTGACATTATTGTGTTTTTGTTTGATTTAATGTTAGATTTGAAAAAAAGATTGCTGTCCCAAACCACAGTTTGTCAGGAAAGGAGAATACTGGTGCCTGAAACATGTTACATGGATGCCAGTCCGACTAAACGTAAGACCAACATTTACTCATTAACAACATGTGGTCTGATTTCAGTGTTTCAAATTGGCAGTAGTGTTGTTGTTGCTGGTAGTAGTTGTAAACTATCACATTTCTAAAGCCCTTTTCATTATGAAGAATTAACTAGATGTTTTCTACTTCCCCTTGGTTCAGAGAGCGGCACCCAGGGTCATGAAGGTGCAGTGGTGGCGGAGACTTGTCGCCTGGATCTCCCCGATGATCCAGTACCTAATCCCCAGAGAAAAGACCCACTCCGGGTCTGCCTCAGCGCCACAACTGAGGATGGCTCTCCATCCCTCCTACCCCGGGTGGAGATCAGTCCTACCAATGTCCTGCAGTGCCACCTGCAGGGGATAGCCCGTATCGCGCCTCTTAGAGTCACCCCCCTTTGTGGCGTCTCTCGTCCTGTCGTTAGTGGGGAGCAGGAAAGAGGGAAGCGGAGGAGGAAGAGCAGCAAAGAGGAAGGGGATGAAGAGGTGGTAGACAAACCTTTGGACCTGTCAGACACTCCACAGGGTAGCAGTGTCACCGGAGAAGAAAAGCTTGACAGAAGTCAGCAGTCCCACATTGTGTTCATGCAGCCATCCACCCCTCCAAGAGACGAAGCATCTAGTAATGTGTTCATTAGTCACCAGGTAGAGACTTCCTCCTTCACTACTTATTTTATTGAACAAATTTCACTGGAAGTACAAGTCCTGTTCTTTATACAGGTAAATAAAGCCACTTTACACTTGCAACCTGTATTACGGCAACAACAACAACTAAATTGGACACAAATTTAGAAAAGCAGTCAGTGAACAAGGAAAAGTAGATTTATCAAACATGTTTCTTATGGGCCCCAGAGCATCAAGCTGTGAGTAGTTCTGCTTAACTCTGAGTGCACCTAATGTAATATAACGTTAAAAAAGCGTGTTTGGAACCGCAGACCTTCCCCTCCCCAGACGGTGCTCTACCCACTGCTCCAGACAGGAAGCTGTGGCTCATGTATGCAAGTTGTGGTGTCACCTAACCCTAACCAATCCTTAACCTAAACTTCTTTGTTTCCTAACCGTAGCCCAAACCATAAACCCTAACCTTGACCCCAGTCATGTGCTATCTAAACTCAGCCTTAACCTTAACTCCAGTGCTGTGCTGTGATGCCTAACATTAACCCAACTTTAACGTAGCAATGCATTCATGACATTCTAGCGACCTTGGTGTTGCTGTTAGTCATCTTTCATTTACATATCCAGTGTGGGACAATAGGTAGGGTGACTGCGCCCTGTGATCCAAATGTCGCTGGTTTGCAACATGTGCCAAACATTTAGTTAATTTGAATTTCTACATTTTCATAGCGTTTGTAAATATCATACGTTTGTCTGGTGTTCGTGTTATTTTACATTTTAATACAGCTCGTAACATTCTATTCGTAAGATATGTTACATTTTAGGCATTTTCATAATCATACATTTGGGTGGCGCATTGTAATGTAACCTAACGTAACGTCACATATCCTATGAAATCGTGTGCCATGGATTTTGGTATAATAGTCTGCATAGTGTCCTGAGACCACGTTGGTTTGTCAGGTAATTCCAAAAAACTGAAGTGTGTGAAAGACAATGAGTGTGAAAGTTTGCAGTAGAAAATAAAACGCAGGGCTATGTGATGGACCGTGTTGAAAGGTTTCAATACCAATGTTGATGCATGCATTGTGCTCTGAAGATACACTGTGTCAATAGTGACAACGTTTTATTCCTTATCCAAAACAATGTGAATATACTTAACACCTGATGTGGTTGCTGTTATATTACTATTCCCAGGTCTAAAACCAGATTGATATTTGTCCAATATGCAATTGTCATATAAAGATCGCAGTTGGGAGAACAAGGACATTTATAAGTGACCCCAAACTTTTGAGTGGTTGTGTATATTTAAAAAATATACATTTGTTTGCCATGTTAAGAAAATGACCAATTGTCACAGATTGCTGTTGGATTTGAAAAAGGCACTCCTCCCTTGTTTGCCTGATAGCCCATTCAAGCTTGACTAGCATAATAGAACCTCCTCCCTATGGTAATAGAGATCCTGGGCTCCAGAACTAGTGTTTTTCATAATTAGTCGCATCTCATTTATACACCTTATGTGTTGTGATCTCCACAGCGTATTTGGCGGAAGGCAGGCTGACTGTAAAAGCATCATTATAGAAGCATAATTGAGCAAGAACAAAATTGTTATGAAAAAAAACAAAGATTGTCCTGAACCTAAGCAAGGCAGTTGGTTACCCCTGGGGACTCTGTGTGTCAGCCACTTGCACCTCACTATTTGGATGGTTTGGGTTAAGTCAAGTCTGGATTGTTCAATTAAAGACTAGGTGGATCTTCTCCATAATTTGAGCACGGATGGGTTAGCTCCTGGTATTTTCTTTTACACTTTCTCATCTCATACATCAACATACATCTGTACCTGAATAGCCAAAGCACCCTTCTGATTTCCCATTTGTCTATTAGACCCGCAATGTCCTCCAACCGATCAGAAAGCGGAGCCGGGAGCAGCCTGGGGATCCAGAACAGATCTCTGTTCTGCAGGCCAACCCCTGTGCTCGGGTAAAGAGTAGCCCTCTGCAGGACAACAGTACTGCATCAACAACAATGTCCACTGATGCTACTGAAACTCAACTGGGGAAAGGTATTGTCATGAAAATCGTATTCTGTGTTTCGTATTATAATATGCTGTCCTAAACTGCACATGTCTTGACTTTTCTTAATCAGATGTGAATCAAGTCATTTGTACACCACAACTTTATTTTAGTCAAGCCGGTAGCAGTAGAGCAGACATGGAGCCTGGACCCTGAGGCCATATTGTCTCACTATGATATAGACACGCCTACTCCAACAGAGGTATATCTTTAATGCAACATTTTGTAATACTACTTTAAAAAAGTGTATTATTGCTTTTACATTACCAGAAAACATGACTCTCTTGCAGCCTAACGGTGAAGCAGAGACTGTGGATATGGACTGTACTTTTGTCAGCCACAGCCTGCTCCTCCGAGGTTCGAATGGAACCAACACAATTAAAGGTACAGCTCCTGCTACTTTTGTTGCAGTTTGATATGTGAACATGCCACCTGTATACTAACCAAGCATGAACTCTCCTTTCAAGGTATTGGCCAGAAGGCCAATGACAGTATGGCTGAAATCTTTGATAAATCTGGCTACGGAGAATATGAGTCTTGTCCTCAGGGTAATAGATCATATCCAAACCAGGAGGAGCAGTATCATGAGGAGGAGGAGTTGGAAGAAGAGGAGGAAGAACATGGTGGTAAGAATGGCTTTTTTCTCTATGTATTAAGATGGCCACTTAAGTGGCAAATCGGTTGAGATTTGGTTGCACAAGTGAATCATGAAAACGCACAACTGAATGAAAGCTCAAAGTTAATTATGAAATAGTTAATTTAATAGACAATGAGGCATCTCAGGTTTGTGATATATTGCCTGTGTACCATGCCTAATAGCTGTTGCCAGGCACACCGCAATGGGTCGTGCCTGGTGTATTGTCCATATAACACACCTTCTCTTGCCATATTGCTTACATATAGCATTACATTTCTTGTGTTGTGAACAATGTTCCTTCCTGGGTGATGTCATAGGTGTTCCTAACTTGAAAAGTAAAAAAAAAAATATCTAACACAAATGTTTGTGTTCATTGTAAATAATTCATATAAATTGTGTTAACAGTTATTTGTTCTCTCAAAAAGCACACATCCCACAACCTGGAACCCCCAATGGGGAATGTAGAGACAGGTGAGATAAATATATTCAAACTTTTAGAGAAAACTGTTTGTGTTCTTGTCTTTAAATGGTTTCCTTTTCACTGTCCTTCAGTAAAAACCTGCCGTTTGCACATGTGGAGGTGGTCCGCAAGAAAGCTGAGAGGAGGAAACTCAAAGGGCACACATGTAAAGAGTGCGAAATTGTAAGTTCACAGTGTTTTGACATGGTGCTGGCTCTGTTAAAACATGTCAAGGTGCAGTTGCCTTTCCATGGACTTGTTATTTTGGCCAGTGGTTCTCAGACCTCTCCTAGGGACTTCCTTCCTGCTGTACCATGTACTAGATGTATACCAGAGCAGTCCCACCTGAATCAACGTCAAGTAGTTATCAAGCCATTGGCTGCTTGATTCAAGTGAGGTCTACAAAAAAATTGTGAGACAACTTGGGGGTCCCAGTAGTGGTTTGTAAACTGCTGCTTTAGGCCACTAAAACAAAGAGAAAATAGAATCGTAATTGAGCTTAAAGCATCTACACCATCTAATCTCCCTCAGTACTATGCCGACCTTCCTGAGGCAGAACGGGTTAAGAAGTTGTCAGCTTGTTCTCGGCACCGCTTCCGTTACATCCCTCCATCGACCCCAGAAAACTTTTGGGAAGTTGGCTTCCCTTCAACACAAACCTGTGTGGACAGAGGTATTCTAACCAATTCATTATTGTATCCATTTAATTCAGCTTCTCACGGATTGAACATTTTCCCAACATCTGATGCATGTCACAACAAACGTTTATATTGAACAGAGATATGGTGTTCCCTGGGACATAGAAGTATTTTTCTTCTAGTACCATCAAACATTTAGACATGAGATCCAACAATAACTGTGTGGTTACCGTGTTGACTCCCAACTTATTTTAGGTTATTAATGTAGTATATGTTGGATTCACCATGTAGAGATTACTTTATACACAGTTACCTTATTTCAAAACACCAACATTTCGGAACAGTGTCAAAATAAAGCACATGGGTAAGGTCTAAAAACATTCCGAATTAATTCTGTGACAGACTTGTAATAGACTGTTGAAGTTCCAAGGTAAAAAAATAACTACATTTCACTGGCTGTTGATGATTTTTTTTCACATGGTAGGTGCTTCAAGAATATTTTGGCCGGGACCTTGTTGTACTCTCAAATGTTAAACTCTGCTTTGAGTTTGGCAATACTGTGCTTTCTTTCACAAGGTTATATTAAAGAAGATAATGATCCAGAGCAGCGTCTCAGGAGGAGAAAGCCTTACAATGCCACGTTCTCCCCCAAAGGCAAAGAGCAGAAGACCTAATCCAGGAAGGGGAATTGAATAACCATACAAGCATACTGCTTAATTGTTGAACCTTCCATGTACTCTATAGACTTTTACATTAATGAAATTCTAGTGCCTTGCAAAGGAATAAGTGTGCCTGTTGTAGTTTATTATACCCAGACGCATAGCAGATTCCTATCATTCTGTAAAAACAATTCATCAACTTTATCAGATGCAGAATATTCAACAAAAATCCATGCTCATTTAAATATTCGTTGTGAAACTGATTTGCACTGTTGAACATCAGTGTCATTAATTTCATTTGGTGTATTTGTAGATAATTGCTGTTGGAGCGTAAATTGTAATTAATAAATGCATTATAAATTACGTAGGTGAGTCGTTACTCATTATATAGATCAGCAAAAACAATTTAGGGAAAAAAGCTCAAAGGTTAGTGGCAATATTTATTTTTGGTTCACAGCAAGTTGTAAAAAAGGCTAATAAGTAAAATAGATTTAAGCATACATTCCTGAACTAGGCAACATTTCCCACAGTGAGCACAAGTACATCTTGTTGACATTTGATGTGCATTTGGTGAGGTAGAAGTACTTCTAATTTCTCATCAGATATGGGAAGTCCTTTCCGAATATACCAGCAGAGCTTCTCCAACATAGCTTAAGACAACACTGAGGAAATCAAAACAGAAGTAAACAGCATACCTAACATTTCACAATGATAACCAAACTTTGCATCATCTTGACAAAGTTAGTAATTCAATCCTGGAAATATTATCAGCTGTTATTAATCTTCAATTTAAAACTAGAGACTGTAAATATCCAGAGGTGGGGAGGATCTGTGTTGCTCAGTTGGTAGAGCATGTTGCTTGCAATGCTAGGTTGTGGATGTGATTCCCAAGAGGGCCAGTATGAAAATGTATTCACTCACTACTGTAAATTGCTCTTTGTAAGAGGGTCTGCTAAATTAATATAATGTAAACTCACCAGCATAGGGAAGGAAGGTTAATTTCCATGTTGAAAACTAGTGGGGATAGACATGTGGAAAAAACCTATACAGGGTAGAGCAAGCAAGAAATGCTTTGGTAACTTGCACATACAGTTTCTGAAGTATGTTCCTGTTTATTTCGATTGTAAGAGTTGTTGATAGTATATCTATACACTGCTCTGTAAAGAAACCATGGTGCTGCACATTTTTCTTTTCACTCCCAAAAAGTTGAAAAGGAAAGTTTTGAGTGAGGAACAGAAGTATTCCATTTGCAGTGGTCTCTTAATTTGAAACCTTCTGTGCCTCACTCAAAGCTTTCCACATTTTTTGGAAAGGAAAGAAAAAGGTGAAGTCTCTTAATTATTTCCAGAGCTGTATATTCCACAAAAGTAATGTGAATACAACCTAATGATAGCCTGTATAGTCCATAATATCGCAAGATAAAGAATTTATTCTGAAATAGATTTACAGTTGATTATTTTAAACATGTTTAAAACTACACTTGGGTGTAACTTTTACCTTGGCCAAAATGATCCAGATCCCAAAGTGCTCAAGGGGTAAACGACTTTTAAGTTTGACTGTCGCCAGCAGCAAGAAAAACCCCAACAAGGCACTGTGGAAGATAGAAACCCATTCATTATCATTGTTTAACTTGTTATATTAGACAAGCGTAATCCTTTACCTGGCACAACAGCCACTGTGAAATCTTGGGGAGAGGAGGAAAGGGAATTCCAAGGCACCAAATAAGTCACCTGGAGGCAAAGATAAACCCCACAGTCATAAAAATTTCAGAAAAGAATATGCTGTCCTCCAAACAAGGGTGGAGGCATTTTAGAGCTGAAATCCGCAACTGACCAAGAATTAAAGTGAATCATAGTAAAACATTGTGATGATTACTGCTCTGAAATAGCGAACAGCCATTCAAAAAGCTACTGAAAAGTATTTGATTGGTGGGTTTTTAAGAAAATGTGAGAAAGGTCTTACCAGTAGGGTGGGCAGCGAAGGCTAGCAGCAATACGCTAGTTTTAGGATGAATAACAATTAGAGCTTACATGTAATTACATTCCATTGATTAGTTCAATTACAACTGAAGTACATTGTATATACATATTAATAAATGGAAACAAATGGATGTAGATATTAAGACAACTTACTGTAACTGCTCTTTATAAGGGCATGAGCTAAATGACTCAAAGGTAAACAATGTAAGGATAGAAGGAAAACCGTTGCAGAGCCCCCTGAAAAGCCACTAACTCTGTGACCACAATTAGTGGCGTTAAGTTGATTTCCCCTTTTTGTCAACTGAAGCTAAAAACTAACATGATTAACTTAACAGTCAACTTAATAATTCAGTGGACATGAATCTGTTATGCAAACATGTCAATTGACATGTTATACTCTTACCTGAACAAGTAGTTGATGTATTGTTGTTCAAGATCACTGAAATATAGATGATAAAAAGAATCATTGCATTTACAGCACAAAACCAGTTGGCCAATCTTTTTTTTTTTAAATCAAGCAATGCCCAAATTACAGCCTACTTTAAGTGAGTGGACTTGAAATGTGTCTGGAACACTCTATAGGCACCTGAAATGTATGAATTCATATTAAGTGCATTCAGCAATTTGTGTATGTTATAAAGAGAAGTATCAAATCTGGCGGATGGCTTTCATTACCAACACAGAAGAGATGTACCAAGGCCCACATGTAACCACCAAATTCAAACTGAGGGTCACACAGCGGAAGGTTGATGGCGGATATTGACAGCAGACTTAGACTAGAAAGAACCAGAAGCGTACAATTCCATAATTTCCGAGGAAATTCATGTGGAAGTCTAACAAAATCAAAACTAACACAAATCCCAATTTACTTGATGCTTTTTCCAATTCCTTTATCACTAAATATCTACCAATTCATAAATAATCTAACAATGAGCAGTTTCAACTAACCTAAAAAGCTTCATCCATGGAAATCTCTGTAAAGAAAAATAGAAAAAGACAAAAATATCATTAATGTGAACTGTCCAGAGTTCAATATGGGTTTGGGTAAAAGCTTTCCATTACCTCTTTCTGCGTTAGCTTCAGGATCAAGCAATTCATCACTTCAGAGGCATTATGAAGAGTGAAGAAGAAAGGGATAGGCTGGAATATAAAAAAGCAGAAACCTTTGTTTAGTACAGTCTGTCTTGACAAGGCCTGGCCAAATCATTCTGGCTCTATGGCTAGGTCCAGTTTTCAGGATTGAACATTTGTTTTCCGATAATTGTCACGGCCTAAGTCACAGGCCAGAATACTTAGTTTTTATGGGTCCATAATCGTTACATTCCTTATATCTAGTCATAACTTAAATGATTGTTAACTGTTACTAAAACTCTGTCTTAAATTTTACATTTACATCTTTTAGCAGATACTCTTATCCAAAGCATCTTTGTAGGTATAAAAACAGTACAGGTCCAGAAGAAATGTAGAGCTTTGGCACAGTGGGAGATGTTAATCATTTAATCGGAGTGAAATCAATGCACGCCCTCGTCTGCGTTCATTCAAGTTCAGGGGAAATTATTGAAAATGACTAACCAAGCGTGAAAGAGATCTAGATCCAGCATAGATATTCCCTACAAACAAGAATGATCCTGGAAGCCAGGAAAGTGTTGCTGACCTGTAGGAAAACAGGATATACACTGTCATCAACAACCACTAGAGGGTGATGACAGACAGGCAGTTGACAAGAAATTTGCATTAATGCTGGGAATAGACAGAAAACACTAATGGCTAGTTTCATAGACACACATGCCTAGTCTAGGACTAAAGAAACTGGCTCAATGGAGATTTCTATTGAACATGATTTTTTACTCCTAGATTAGGCTTAATCTGCGTCTGCAAAACCAACCCTGAATAAACAAGTGGTTACCTGGGAATGCCACTTAAGTCAACCCAACCTAGCTTTCCAGCAACCAGAAGCAGCAGGCCCCCAATAAAAGTCTGCCATCTGCACAGAAGATCGCAAAGTTTTGAAGCATTTATTTGCAACCCATACAAACACATCTTGTAGCAAATCACAAATAAAGGCCAGTCAAGGAAAGTAAATCTACATACATTTTTCATTAGCTTAATCTGTCTGAGATACCGGCTCTTGAAATGATACACTGTCAACAATGCATTTGATTTATTGTTTATTTGGATTCTCATTAGCCTGTGCAGAAGAAGCAGCTACTTTTCCTGAAAAGTAACTCAAACAATTACAAACAAGAAAACACAGTTTTGCATGTCTTGCAGCATTGCGTTGCATAAGCAGCTGCAGTGGAGTCTGGTGCATAGATACAGCAGGTATCAAATATTGGGGTTAGATGTTACATATATATGTAAACACTACATTTAGTATGACAGTGTTTTATGTTATGGTAGGTAATATTACATTAGGATTTGTAAAAACATGATGTATACACTCCTTCCTAATGGATAAGATAACACGAACCTTGTTCCCCAGGCTATTGCAGTGAGGTTGCCATACTTTGATTTAAAACAATATTTTTACAAACAATTTTAATATGTATGAAACCTTTAACATCTTGTTGAGAAAGATAATTGGATTAACTTTCACATTGGAAGTTGGACTTCATGGAGTACATTTTGTTTTCTCTGCATCTCTTCAAACTTCCAACCATTGGAGACAAGAGTTTGGGGCTTTACTGCCTGCCCACCATCACCAACCAAAATGACAGTCAATATGAAGGTAAAGGCACTTAAATGTCTTAAATGTCTTAAATGTTACATAATGTCCCAAATGGAAAGTTCCCGATTTACACAAACTATACTACATCCAGTTTATGAGACCAGGTCCCCCAAATATTTTTAGTACAATAGCTACTGCAATTAATTGAGTCTGCAGTACTTTGAAATATATTTTCAGTCTTTAAGCTTTACTGATGGCAGTGGCAGTGGGGATAAGAGTATCATTCTGGCTAAAAGAGTTTTGGGCTGGTTACACCAGTGCCATACATTTTAGAGAAAACATTTTACTAATTTAACTTAGAGCCAAAACAAACTACTTACCCCTGAAATAGGGTTGGATATGTGAATTTCAAGACAGACAGGACATACTGCAAAACAATAAGGGACATCATCGATCCAAAATCTAGAATAAACAACCCGGAAGGGGCAATAGATCGAAACTTTTGTCTAAGTACAATACAGCCACAATGGAAAACAGGAAACAAAGACACCTTCAATATAGCAACATATGTATATGCCAGTCAGCTAAACTGCATCATGTATCACTGATGAATCAAGAACAGTTTACCTGCGTAACCTACTGAGGGAAAGCTTGCGGAAACTCACCTTATTTGTGAAATACGATACTACATGAAAGAAGCAAAATATCAGACCAGTAACATGTCTTGTAAAATGCATTTGTCGTTCCGCCTCTCGTGGTAAAGCTTGATAATTTCACATCAGCATGCTTTCGGTTGTCACATTACATTTATTTAGGTATCAGAGCGGTTTTCGAAGTCATGACACGTCACTACCAAACAAAGTGACTGGGTGCGTTCCATTTGCCTGATATGGCAACTTCAATACAATTGATAATGGAAATAATTGTCCTCCCTGGTCTTCGATGGGAAATCTCATATGTTGCATGTGGGAGTGATACCACTGGAGTCAGTCGTTACCTAGTGCCTGCAGTATACACATCCAATATTTCAACTATCAAATAGACGTAAATTGAATGAAATACCATGAGACATAATCCCTATAAAACCTAGTGGAAAAACCTGAAAAGCAAGGTGTTGCGTTATTACACAATTTATTTCGTAGGGGATTTTTAGAACCACTTCTTACACCATAGAATGTTGATAATTGTGTATTTGCTTTAATTTAGGCAATCTATATTTTGAAGAGTGAATGAATGCAAATATGTTGACTAACGGGACCAAATAAGATGTACATGTGTTGTGTGGTTTATGACTCCTACTCTATATACCCAGGCAACCTATTGAAATGCATTCTTTATTTAGTTCTATAAACCTATAAGATATTTTGAAAAATACTTTATGTAAAAATATGTGATATTATAAGTCAAAATATTCATCCACCAGAGCAACAGTTCAGATCATGTTAAAAACATCCGGGTCACAAAAATTGGGAAAATCTCATAAAAGTGGTCAACGTATTATTTAAAAACTGATATAAATTGAATTTCTTTACTGTTTAAGAAAATGTGCCTCAAAACCTTTACAACAATGAATATTTAAGAGTAATTTCAATAAATAGTGGGTATTAAACAGGTTACAAGGTCATTGCAAATTGCTGAATTTGGGACACATATTGCCTCAACTCAAACTAATTTCATGTGCCACAGTGATAGCAATATACAAAATGTTCAGAAGAGTGTGTAGAATAAGACAAACCTGTCTAATGGGCGTTGTCTTGCTGAAAGTTGAACTTCATCTTCAGCTTTCTAACGAACGCCTGAAGGTCTTGTGCCAAAACTGCCTTGTATTTGGAGGAAAAACAGCCCTAAAGCATGATGCTGCCACCACCATGCTTCACTGTGGGTATGGTTTTCTTTGGGTGATGAACAGTGTTGTTTTTGTGATGAACATACCTTTTGGAATTATGGACAAAAAGTTCAACCTTGGTTTCATCAGACCATAACACATTTTCCCACATCCTTTTAGGCGACTTGATGTTTGTTTTTTCAAACTTCAGCCGGGCTTGGTTGTTTTTCTTTGTAAGAAAAGTCTTTCCTCTAGACACCCTACCCCATTGCCCATTTGTATGAAGAATTTGGGAGGCTGTCACATGTAGCACACAGCCAGTACTTGAAAGAAATTCCTACAGCTCCATTAATGTTGCTGTAGGCCTCTTGGCAGTCTCCCTGACCAGTTTTCTTCTCGTCTTTTCATCAATTTTGGAGAGACGTCCAGTTCTTGGTAATGTTTCTGTTGTGCCATATTTTCTCCACTTGATGATGACTGTCTTCACTGTGTTCCATGGTGTATCTAATGCTTTAGAAATTCTTTTGTACCCTTCTCTTGGAAAATCCTACTAGAACAGCTGACCTTTATTTGTGATTACTCAGAGTCACTTTAAATTATATCAGGTGTGTAATGACTTCTATTTAACATGAGTTTGAATGTGATTGGTTAATTCTAGACACAGCCACATCCAGAGTTATAAGAGGGTGTGCATACTTATGCAACCAGGTTATTTTAAGATTTTTATTTTAAATGTTTCCCCCTTGAAGATTTCACTTTGTTTTTCAATTGAATTGTTCAAATTATAGGTCACATTAAAAGTAGAAATTTCTGACATGATTTATCTTTGTCTCATTCTTTTACATCATAAAAACCTGCCATTTTAACAGGGTTGTTTAGACTTTATATCCACTGTATTTGAAATGTATATAGTAAGTTGAATTGGGTCTGGACATCAGCACCTGAAATACACAAAATCTCTGAGCCATTATGCATGTGTACATTATTGCATGATCACATTATTGCAGACTAATCTTGTTGTAACAATGTACATGGAATAGTTTTTTTAATGATGCAATATGTATCCAATTTACAGCATTTTATAATGTATTGCAATACGTGAGGAGGTGTAAGTATATTGTTGCTGGATTCAGTGCAAAGGGCCCCTATATAACTAAAGAGCACCTTCAAAGTAATCTATATTTGTAAACATTTTATATTTTATTTCGATTTCTCAGTGTGCTCCATTTTTGAATATTATTAATCCTATGTGAAGTACTATTTAAACAGCATTTTTTTGTTTATATTTCTTAATATATAGACATTCCTTTCATTATCTATATCTTTACAATATACAATAAGCAAAGCAGCTAAATAGATTGATTTACTTTTAGTAATAGCACGGTTTACCATCGACGTTTATTCTGAAGGCATAATCCAACAACCGGAAATGTTATTGTTGCCACCGAATCTCTAATGTTGCCAGCATAAAGTTTCGAACTGTGCTGCATATATAAAATAAATCGGAAGTATTTGAACAAGAAAGGATCATGACTTATGACTGACTGATCTACAATTATTAATGAATGGTTACGTATAGTGCATTGTGATTTGTAGATCAGTTATCTCGGTAGTCGCCTTCAGTTGTTAAATTGTCACGAACGTAGCCATAGTCTGAAAAGCCCTCTGTTACGCTTTTGGAACAACTCCACATATCCGGCATACCAGCTAGCAAGCGAAATCTAGAGCCCCGTTTGCATTGCAGGCGCGCTATGGTCACTGTCGCAGTGAGCTTCCGTGTTTATTAGATACAACAACAACAACAACAACAACTCTTGCAATGGATGTTCTGCAGTAAAGGATGGCATTCATTAAAAGAAAAGAACGGTCTAAGGAAAGGTTCGTAGTTGGATGAAACAATAGGCATTCTATGCAATTGTGTCGGAAGTGTTTTTTGGACTCTCGTCTTTCACCTGGTAATGAACAGGACACGTTAAGTTTTACCGTGCACAGAGATCTGATTTGGGGCAAGGGAATACAATTGAGATCCTGGGATTTCCTTGTTAGTAGGCCATTCTAGTCTCATGACTTGAGGGTGAATGGATGCTGATCGTGTTTACGACAGTTTCTCTACTAGTTATGTTTGATTGTAAAAAGAAATGATACGTTGTAGCAGGCGTGCTAGAGTTCAAATGTGGTTATATATTTCTAGGATATTCGAATTAGTTTGTTTATAATCGGAATACAATATGCTACATTTTGTTCTAATTTGTCGTTCACTAATTGACTGTTGTATAATACAGCGTAATGGCTCATGACCATTACGCTGTATTATAGGGTATATCAATACCCAAAATGTCAGGTTGTAAGTATACAGTGTTAGTTTTGCTTTGAAAGTCAGACTCGATCAAAAATGATATCTCAAAACTGTCTTGGTGTTATGGATTGTAAGTTCTTTCATCCATAGTTCCATGTAGATACTACAAGCAAATCTTTACTTAAATGGCCAATATAGTTTCCTTTTTAAGGAATTTAAAGTAGACAGTAGAAAGTTGAACTTACCTGGAAATTGCTGTACTATATCAGTTTGTATATATCCTATATCCTAAAAACATCCGTTAATGTTTTTAGGACTTGTCACACTCTTTGTTTGTAGGTTTTCTCTGCTGTTGCTCGACTTGGAAGAGTATTACTTCGAACAGCACACAGCGCACCATGTGACAACTACTTCAGACAAAAAAAGGTGATGTCTAATCTTGACTGACTGAAAGTTCATCCCAATTATATCTGTTATGCACTACTGTGTGGATGCACTACTGGACAGTGCCGCAAACGCACTGACAATTTTTTTTGTTGCAGAAAGATCAGAGGGTCACTCAAAATATGCTCCAAATCCATCATTTTTGAGCCAGAGGAACACGTGGAGCCAATTTTAAAGGTGTGTTTTTGTGCTTTGTTGCAAAGGCAGTAGTAGAGCAACACTCGCAATGGAAAATGTACTCAAATTTAGCTCAGAAAAAAGTGTCTGACTAGAACTTACTGATTTAGTTTGGCCTTTTTCGTCATAATGGGTGGCATATTGCCCAATTCTGTTTTCAATCCATTTTTATTGCTTAGTAATAATATTAGTAAATAAGGAAAGCAAATAGGATTAATCAACAAACAGGCTACATATAATTTAATAAAAGCTGAGTGAGGGCTGAGCTACACCAGACAGGACAAGTGGTGTTTGAGATGGTGAATTTGGTGCTACAGTCAAAGCCATGGGTGGCCGTAGGAGAAAGTGTTACAGTTTTTGGGGGCTGCTTTGCAGAATTATTGTTCCCCTTTGGTGCACAGTATTGTTTTGGGGCTGGTTATTTGTCCGTTTTCAAAGGAGTGTAGACAACTGGAGGGCGAGTAGATGTGGAGATCTGAGTGGTATGAGGCAGCAATAACGGAGAGGGCCTTTTGGGTGAAAGTATGTATTCCAACAGTTATAAAACAATTCCACCTGTTGCAGACCCAGTAGGCAACTAATCAATGAAATACATTGTGACAGTGGTTTAATTTTGACACAATGTTTTTCCAGCAATATTACCCCTGTCTGTGCAAGTCTAGTTTTTTATATTGTTGTATTGCTTAATGTGCCTCAAATTGAGCAGCATCTCTACAGAAGATAATTTGAAAGCTGTAAACAAAAGAGTAACTTGCAACATGTAACTTTTCAATTTAATAGCTGTCATGCTTTGAAAACATTTTAGGTATAAGAAATTATACTTTTTTCACTGTACATGTTTGTCACCTATTCGTTTTGAGTACATCACTGATTATAATGAATTGCCTGAGAGATCTAATCCTATAGCAGACATATCACGAATAGTGGCTCTGTTTTACTTCTGTGTTATTGCACATTATGCAGATACATTTGGTATTTGTATTCTCTAAACCTCTACCAGATTCCCCTCAGAGACTGCAAAAAGATCGAGGTCATTGAGGAAAAGGACCAAAATCCTTTCAATGAGTAAGTCTAATGTTTGCAGTTCAACTGGGGGCATGCTCAAATAAATAAACCAGTATTATGAAAATGTTACAGATTTGAATGTTGTTGTTTTTTATATAGAAGCAAACCAGCTGGCCTCTCCATTTTATCCAAACAGGTAGGTGCGTTTAGATAAACTGTGTACATCTGCAACATTATTTGTGACATTGTTGTGGTAATTTAAGTAACACAAACATTTTATCGTATAACAATGCCAAACATTTTTGCACAGTGAGGTTTGATAGAACTAACCTGGTTTATATTTTAACTTCAGGTTTACCTTATCAAAGAGTGCAATGTTGTTGCGCCTTACAGAGTTGAAAGGGTAAGGACATGTTACCAATAACACTTGTGATGAAGGTTGTCCATATGTAAGATTTAGAACTAACTAATAACGCTTTAGGAACATTCTGTAATTTGCATATTGTATTGCTTTTCAAAACATTTCTGATAGGGAAACGGTACCTTTCTCTTCTACCTGGAAATTTTGAGTAAAACGGAGGATATTGTCCAAACATTACTTCAGGTAACAGAACCATAGCCTATGAAAGTAACTTCCTTTTTAGATGTTGGGATGCATGTTTTGTTTTTTAATTTGTATGTATTTTGTTAATCGACCCAGTTACACAGGGCATCATGTCTGGACAGGCTTGGAGACCAGACGGCCATGGTTAGTGATATCTCTAAAAAACTGCTGTAAAACAGTAGAAGTAACAATTCTCAATAATTAGAATGTTTTCAATATGCTAATGACACAGTTCATTAAACATTAGAAAAATAAGTAGTTTCATGCCCATTTAGTTTTTCTGTTCAATAGGGCATGGCCGTATGCAGTGGAGTCAGTTAAGTTTTTTGTTTCTAGATTGCAGCTAATTTACAATCCAGATTGGCTAGAACATCGTTTGACAAAAACAGGTATGTATCATTTGAGAATTCGCTCTTACTCAAAACCTTGATGTGATGCTAGAATAGTAAGACATTGATTGTCATCTCCATTTAGATACAATGTATGACTCTTGATAATACAACATTGTGGTTCATTCTCAGCTTCCAGAATGTTGCAGAAATACCACACATGGAATGTGAGGCAGAGATGGTCACGCCATTGGTTACAAACCCTGGGCACGTGTGTATAACTGACCAAAGTCTCTACTTCCAACCACTCAATGGCTACCCTGTGAGTTAACCTTATGTTATGCCTGTTTAGTATTCTTTATGATTATGATTATTTAACACCCCAACAAGGCTGGATATGTTGCATGTGCAAGCATTGTAAAATAAATGTACAATAACATGTTATTCTCCAGTGTCATCAAATCGCTTGAACAGCCGTATTCATTGCTGTTCGATATCCTTGATTTTGTTATTTACCCTGCAAGTCATGTTTGGATCTGGGGGCAAAAGGGTTTCGTGATGATACTGTCTGATTACTTTTTCAATTTTAGGAACAAGTTGTCCGAATAGAGCTCCATCGAGTTAAACGAATCTACAAGAGAAGACATGGACTCAGGCCATTGGTGAATGCTATGTTAATTAGATTTCTACAACCAAGCACCACATAAACCCATTCTGTTGTAGTGGGATTTAACTAGTCAGACTCTGACATGTTATACCTCTGTTAAGCTTAAAGAGGAATTGTACTTTCTATCAACTTGATTTTAGAGTTTTCCCAACTGTTTTGGTCTGGAGAAATCAATAGGCCTACAACCTCAGCTAACATTAGCCACCACTAGCTAAACATTTATTTTAAATAATCAGGCTTTTTGTGAGCACGATATTTCTGTACGGCCATATCTTCTCAAAGTATCAAATCAATGGAGTTTGATGTTGTTGATAACATGGACAAAACATTAGATTTCTTGATTTGTTAACTTCCATATTTTTTGTTAGCAGTGGCTAAATTTGGCTGATGTTTTCCCAGGGTGAGGGACCATCTATGAAAAAAGTACAGTGCTCTTTTAAGCTTCTTTAGATTGAGAGCAATGATGAGGCTCAATCCTGAACTAATTGTGTCAATCTTCATCCCTTTAAGACAACTGTATTAATCTGTCTTCACCAGGGGCTTGAAGTGTTCTGCACGGAAAACGACTTTTGCTCAGACATCTATCTGAAGTTTTATCAGACCAGCGACAGAAATGACCTCTACTACTACATCGCCACATTTCTGGGTCAGTAACACCCAACAACTTACACAGCAAACAGATGCATCTTGTAGGAGCACCCTCCATCAGCTCTCTGTCCTTGGTGATCCTGGCAAGAACGTACATTGGCACTGTACTGTAATCCCTATATAATGTGATACTTGTGACCAGAGGTCTGGTCAAAAAAAGCTCCCCTATGTAGGGAATTTAGGACCCACACCTGCACAATGCCTATCGACATATGGGTTCTGGATTTCTCTCTTGCAGAGAACCACATGGCGGAGCATACAGCAGAGAGCTACATGCTCCAGTGGCAGCGCGGCCACCTCAGTAACTACCAGTACCTGATGCACCTTAACAACTTGGCTGACCGCAGTAGCAATGACCTGTCTCAGTACCCCGTCTTTCCCTGGATCATCGCAGACTACAGCAGCACGGAGCTAGGTGAGTGTGGTCTAGTTTGGGGTAATATCTTTTGACAGACTGAGGTTTGACTGGTGTTATATATTTGCAGGAGTAATTGCTGGTTAGTTGGTTATTTATTTGCAGTTTTTCCCAGAGTGACTTAATAATTTTGTTTTGCATAAGAGCGTTGTATCCAGATACTCTTTTTGCCAGACCTGCACATTTAACCACAAGCACATCTGGTGCCAATTAACAACAATGTAGTTCCAATGTTTATTGTGGTTGTTTTGCTAATGGATCCATTGGGATTTGTTTCAGATATGATGAACCCTGAAACATTCCGTGACCTGAGCAAGCCAGTAGGTGCACTGAATAAAGAGAGACTGGACCGTTTATTGGTGAGACTACTCTTTATCCTGAGCTCATTTACATCTCCATTGTTCAAGGTTCACTTTTTTCTAACTAAGGTGTTTCTCTTTCTCTAACAGTCCCGGTACAGAGACATGCCTGAACCTCGTTTCATGTATGGCAGTCATTACTCCTCTCCAGGCTATGTGCTTTTCTACCTAGTCAGAGTTGGTATGTCCATGCCTTCTCATAGTTTTGGACATAAAGTACAATAATATAGCTGTAATTGCATTGCTATTGTGTTTGGCTATTGCAAATAGAAGCTGTTGTTTCCATTACAAACAATGTTTTCTTATTGACCTCAATTGCAGCTCCAGAACACATGTTGTGTCTTCAAAATGGCCGCTATGATAATGCAGACCGCATGTTCAATAGGTAAGTTGTCACTGTTCCCTTTTATACTGTCCTAAGAAGTTGCTTTTGGTTCTTCATTTAAAAATGAAAAAAGCCCCTTTGACACTTTAGCACACATGCCATATTGTTGAACAACAATGTATTCATTTGTTTGCAGCATAGGGGAAACATGGAAAAATTGCTTGGAGGGTGCCACCGATTTTAAAGAGGTAGGAAGTTTTAATGCAGTATATGTTTCTAATGAAAATTATTATATAATATTACCTTTATTTCTGGGTTGAACATTTATAACTTTGTCAACTGTCTTTTCCAGTTGATCCCAGACTTCTATGGTAATGACCCCAGTTTTCTGCTGAACCAGCAGAATCTGGATTTGGGAAGAAGGCAAGATGGAAGCTCGGTTCAAGATGTCGATCTTCCACCATGGGCTGCAGGTAACCACTATAATAGGGAAAACATTTGTTTGGGTGTTGTATTTGGTTGATATTCTTATGGATTAAGCCTTTTTCTTTATGCTTAATTTAGATGCCAGTGATTTTCTTCAGAAGAGTCAGAAAGCACTGGAGTGTCAGTATGTGTCGGAACACCTGCACGAATGGATTGACCTGGTGTTTGGTTTCAAACAAAGAGGAAGTGAAGCAGTGGCAGCCCAAAATGGTATGAGACACCTAGATCACATAAGATGACATACAATTGGGCCTCCCAGGCGATGCAGAACCATGCTGACGACAACAGTCAAAACTTTGGCCTGCTAGATGACAAGTGACAGGAAAACCCCATTGGCAGTGCTTATTGGACTGAATCACCAGGGGTGAAGCTTTTTCAGCAGGGGTTTTGTAGTCTCATGTGCTCTAGCAAGTCCCTCAGGCCAGTAGCGGCTGGGAAACCCCCTCAGACACTGCGAGGCGTGGTGCCTGCCACGGCCAACAAGGGCCCCGCCATGCATAGCAAAAAACCAGACTGTGCGTGCGTGCATGCGTGTGTCCGTTTACATATAGATAAATATAAGGTAAAAACTTTAAGGTACAACTGCCAGGTATAGGAATCTAGTAATATAGCAACATAACAGATCTTCATCCACTTCTATTAAATAAATGGGCTAAATACTGGCAACAATGGCTTTTGCATATCTTACTTGCACTACTACGCCAAACATTACGCCTCTTGAATGCGCACATTTCAAAAATCCTAATAATTACATTACTAGATGACGGTAGAGACATGAGTGAAAGAAAATATGCGAGCGGTGCTCAAAAGCGCAGCAAATTACTATTGTCTGAACAAGCACGAGCAAAACACCCGAAGATTCCATCCTTATTTAGCCCAGCCAGAGAGGAAGCTATCATCAGCATCTCCACAGATGAAAACCTACAGCAGCAGGTAGCCAGCAGCAGCACGTCTTCACCAGCAACCAGCCTTTCCAACGCATCACTGGCACTTTTTCATTTCTCTCATATTGCTGAATATAGGTAGACAGCACTCAGTCTATTGGCAGTGGTATAAGATAATGGAGATACATTTTGAGTGGATTTAGGGGTGGGGCCTCGAGCTCTAAAGTCCCGGCCGCTGTTGCCTTGTATTTGTTGTCAATTTGTGCGCTAAGACGAGACTCTCATTGAATAAAATTGTATGTGATAATGGCACGTGGTTTCTAAAAAAGTTGTTTTTTAATGTATTTTAATGTAATGAAGATTTGCCTGGTTTTCTTGACAGTGTTCCATCCGCTGACATATGAGGGCGGCATCGACTGCGATAGGTAACAATACCTTTCAAGTCTGGTCAACCCCATGTTATTTCTTGTTCTGCACCATATGGAATTATCTGTGTTATTCCTGACCTATCAAGGAAACCTGAATACAAATTTGATTAAATTATTGGTTCAATACGGTAACTTTTTCTTTTCTCCTTTTGAACAGTATAGAGGATCCGGATCAGAAGATTGCCATGTTGACTCAGATTTTGGAGTTTGGGCAAACTCCAACACAACTGTTCACCACACCACATCCGCAGAGGATAACACCCAGGTTCCAGAGCATCTCACGAACACCCAGCGTAAACACCCCCCTTAATGAGCTCTCTCCAGGTAAGACCTTCAACAGTAGACTCTAAAGGGACAGACTAACAGATCAAACAGTCAATTTTATTACTTTTATTCAGACAGTCACAGTCAGTAAACACTGCAATCAAATGCAGACACGGTTTGTTTGATGTCTCCCAAGTCAAACTCAACATTTGTGTCATATACTCCTAAATGTCACTTGTTGAAGCTCAAACATTTATTGGTTGTTCACCCATTGTTTTTGTTTGTTTTTTCTAGTTTCCACAAGTGAGGACTCCTTTGAAGACTTAACCGAAGAGAGTAGGAGACTTGCTTGGAACAACATAGCCAAACTCAAGTTGATGTCCAGTCACAAAATACATAAAGAGTGAGTGAGAATATTAACGGAAATATTTCAGTCAACCCTAACACAGTCATTGGACTGTGAAGTAAAAACTCTGAGTTGTCTCTCTGTAAAAACCCAGGGCAGTGACTGGCATTGCAGTGACTCGGTCTGCGTCATCAGTCTTTACAACATCACAAGGTAGTTAAAAACTTAATTATGCCAAGTGTGTTGAATGTCTGATACATTATAGTGTTGCTCACCCTACCGATAAGTAGATACATAGAAAAGGACTATGAGTGTCCCCTGTAGGTTTGGTTCCCGGTATGCCCAGTATGAAAGTGACTCTGGATAACAATGTCTGCTAATCTACTTAAAACGTAAAATGTATGAGCTGTAATTTGAATGCCTAACTATGTGTTTTCAATAGACTCCACACTGAAGATGTTCTCCAGAGAGTCCAATGGATTGCAGAGAAGCATGTCCTTCTCAAACATGGTACTGAGCGTGACACTGTCATCCATCGTCCCCTTTATTGTAAATCCTCGACCTTGATTGTGACATGAAAATATAAATCGTCCCACAGGCATTATCATCCTGCTTGATGTTACCAGAGGATAAGGCAGTAGTGTGCTCCTCGTGGGACAATAATGTGTGAGCATGCTCAGATCATCAGTTAAATATCATCCCAATGTTATTTATGACAACTGGAACTGTTCCGGTAACCATACTGTTTATTTCCAATCTCTACACATGCCTAATTTTGTTCCTCCCTAGGTATTTCTACTCAATACCATTTGGTAGGCGTCAAGACACACTGATGGGCCATGACGATGCCATCAGTAAAATGTGCTGGAGAGACAACCAGCTTTACACAGCATCCTGGGATTCAACAGTTAAGGTAAAGGACGATAATGGCGATAATACTACATAGTTTTAAACTGGCTTCAGGTTTTTTTTATTACCGGAAGGAAATAATAAAACAATATATAACAGAGAAAATGACTTTTTGTGTTATGTGACACGGTGTGTCACATTGCCATATTGAAATAAAGATATAAAAATGAAAGTGTATCACTGATTGAAAATGAAACCAAGAATGATATACTGAATAGTCAAGATATGTTCAGCTAATTGTCACCCTCTTACATGTCTGGCACCTCGCAAAGAAATGTGCGTTAATCTTTTGATGGTGCAATGATTTGTGCAATTATGTGTCCCACCACCAAGTACACCGGGTGGCTGAGCTATCTGTCAATGAAGTTGGCTTTGTTTCTTTGTAGCTGGCGAACATCATGAGGAAACCGAATGATTTGTCAGACAATATGGTGTCTGGGGAAGGCCTTTATTGTTTGATGTAATATTCTACTAACAGTTGACTGAGATGTACGTAGTTTGTCTGCACTGCATAGCTGCATTTTCCTTGTTGCCAAGTAGCGTAGAGTTGTCACTTGATCTCCGGTGATATTGGGTTGTTTCTGTTTCTTGGTGAAGTGACTGCATCAATAACTATCTGTTCTATGATCGTAATTACCTCACTGCCACTGGTTTTTATGTTTGTTTATTATGCTATTTCTGCATTTCAGTTGTTTGACATACACTGAACATAATTATAAATGTAACACTTGTTTTTGCCCCCATTCTTCATGAACTAAAATATCTAAGACTAATGTGTGTTGCACTGCGTGAAGCAAATGCTGGTCACACCGGATACTGACTGGTTTTCGGACCCCCCCAATACAGTGAAACTGTACATTTTTTAGTGGACTTTTATTGTGGCCAGCTTAAGGCGAAGTAAGAAGTGTTCACTTATACAGATTTAGACAGATTTGTGAACAATATTTGAGAGAAATGGGCCTTTTGTGTACATGGAGAACGTCTTAAATCTTTGAGTTCAGCTCATGATGAATGGGGGCAAAAACAGAAGTGTTATAATTTTATTCAATTTAGTTGTAGTGCCAGTATTATTGTAAATATTTATTTTAAAGGTTTGGCAATGTGACTCAGCCGATATCGCAAATAATAAGAGATGCCAATTCCAGTTGCTGGCTGAGTTTGAACATGAAGCAGGGGTGAGTGCCTACCTTAAATCTCTTGATATGAAATAACATGACTTATGGTTTGTCTGAATAAGAGTTTGTCTGAATTACATTTCAGGGGGGCCTGAAAACAAGTTATTTACCTATTCTCTTTTCACCTTTTCTATCCAACAGCTTAACCATAACCAATGTTTGTCCAATTTATAGGTGAACACTATTAGCCTAAACCCAGCAGGTACTTTGTTGGTATCAGGGACTAAGGATGGAACCGCCACCATATGGGATAGCAGTAGCTTGGCACAACTTCATCAAGTTCACTGCCACTCTGGAAAAATCCATGATGTTGCTTTTAGTCCTGGTACGTGCTTATTGATAGCATATCGCTTTACCCAATTTTACTCTTCACTGAGCTAATGGGATTTTCTGAATAATTGTTTTACTGAGTTGTAGGCCCACATTTTGTTAAGGATTGTACAAGAAAACCCCAACTTATTCTCAAGTATGCATTGACAATATGATTTAAAATTACTGAATTAATTACAAGGACTGAATTGGACATCAGAGTGTGGCTCTCTCTGCACCTTCACTACCATGAAAGAGTAAATACAAATATTATTGATGGGATTTCATTTCACAGACAGCAGACACATATTGAGTGTAGGAGAGGACTCATGTCTGAAGGTTATCGACGTCCAGACAGGCATGATGATCTCGTCTGTGCAAGCCGATGAGGAGCAGCGGTATGAATACGCCAACTTTTATTTCTGTCCATCTTCCTTAATGGAGACTTTCACTTTCTTTCTACACTGTTAGATGTTACCTTACTCTGAAATATGTCTATGGTCTATCATTTTGTTTCTCCATAGGTTTTCTTATAATACATGATGTAGTTAGGGGCTAAATAGGGAGACAACACTTCCTGCATCTGCAAGGGTGTAGTGATTATTAAGTCCAATGCCTGTAGCTTTTTTCACAGTATGCTCATACCACCCATTTAAGACTGCATAGACCACTTTTCACCCCTATATGACTGCATAGACCACAATAGTAGAATTGAGAACTCTGTGTCTGTCCATTAAGTTTGTATTTGTACTTGAACCATTTGCAGATGTTTTTTTTCACTTAGAAAATATGGGATTTTTTCTGTATTGATCAGTGGCAAAACCTAATTAAATACATTATTTTATGTTGTCAGACAAGGGGGTGACTATCTTTGAGGCATAGAATATGTAAACAGCTATTGCAGACTTCAGCTCACTAGCCACTGCAAGCTAAGCATTAATATAAGAAATACGGGTGTGTAATCTAGAATAAATTCCCAGAGATCAGTAGCATATTTGGTTTCGTGTTGCCTTAAGGGGATTTCACCATAAAAATAAACATGCTGACATGCCCTGATAACTTTTACTGATTTATTTTGCCAGAAGCCTACAATGGGTTTTAAAATAACTTTACTTATTATTTGTTTCTCTTTGCCCAGCTGGAAGAAGGAACATTCTGATTTATGTTCCTTTGCTGAAACATGGAGAAAGCTAATTGGTTACATGAAATATGGTGATGGCCTCACTGTTTACTCTCATGAGTTGACTGTGACTTCCACCAAATTACTTCCACCAATCTGGCCCTGCTCATTTGTCTCTATCTCACAATCTTGATTTATACACATAAAATGATCCTGTCCAACTGCACCATGTCCCTGGGTACAGGTGCTTCTGCTGGGATGGGAACACTGTCCTGTCGGGTGGTCAGTCCGGACACCTCCAGGTCCTAGACTTGATGAGCAACAAAGTGATAACCAGGATTCCTGGTCATTCAGGTACACCCACATATGTAATATTTCCAAACACAATTAGAACTGCATGGTGAGGTATATTTAGGTGATGTCTGCCAACTAACGGTGATTGTGGGTGTGGATGCAGAAGAAATAGTTGCACATTATTTCTCTTTTGCTCTGAGCAGGTGCCGTCACAGCCATGTGGATGAACGAGCAGTGTAGCACAGTGATCACAGGCGGCGATGACAAGCAGGTCATCTTCTGGAAGCTCGAATGTTGACCGCAGTGCTTGATAGTCACTTCAAGGATACTTGGTCGAAGACATCTGTATAATGTCGGGCTTTAACCAAAAAGGGTATTGGCAGCGTTACAGGTTACTACTTCACCCAGATATGGTAGAGAAAAGGTAATACACAATCATGTATAGGTACCGAACCCGAAGACCAAACTACTCTCGTTTATTCATTAGGGCTAACAGTGTTACTTTGTTGCAGTATGCCCTTCCAGTTTTTGTGTACTCCAGATATCTTGCTCAATGCAAAAAATGTGGAGAAAAAATGGACAATAATGCCATTCTCCGTCATGGTAAAATGACCATCTTCATGTGAGGTTAACAAAGCAATTGTTTAATCTTAAAATAGCCATTCCCAGTAATATCGGAAAATATGTCTTATTGGCTACAGTGAGGTTGGTATAACAACACCCTCTTACAGCATTACCATGCAAAATCTGTTGGTCAATTTTTATGCATTTAAGTGAGTCAAAGCATGTTTCTAAAAATGTAATTTCCTTACAGTACAGAATGTTTCTATTGTTTAAGCATTCATAAAGCAATTATAGTTTCTTTAACATTTGCCCTTGGGTCTGAACTTTTTGTGATGATGTAACTGACCACGTAGTGGTTGGAATTAACCTTGAATTAACTATATTAAGCAGTGTTTCAGAAATGACTACTTTTGAGAATATAATGACATTAAAATACATTTACAGTTAACACATTTGAACAACTGGATTTTTTTTATATTCCATTAATTAAAATATTGATTACTGAGAAAAACACTAGATGCTGCCTAGATGTGTTACAATACTTCTCCATTCGTTTACATTTGATCAAAACGCACTGAAATTGGTCATGTTTTCATTTAGATCAAATATATTAGTCAGGGCTGGTCAACCCCAGTGGGTTTTCATCCTCTTCTTTTCAGACCTGGGTCACCAAATGAAATAACGACTCTTTAAAAGCATAAATCAAGTATTTAGCCTTGTAGTACCGAATATTAAACAGTGCTGACCTAACTGTAACTAATACTGAGGCATAATAACAATCAAAATAAGGTTTCTAAGCACATCGAACACATATTTTGTTCAAACCGTTTATGGCATAATGACTACACTCAGGAACTCCCGCCATGCAACTCTCATGCAATATTGTTACAACCCCATTTTAGCAAAAATAAACTTTTGGCATAGACTCTGTCCATACTACCCATATACAACCCTTCTCACCCATTTTAATGGAGAATGATCAATCTTGTTTTATTACCTGAGATTTTATTTACATTATGTGGAGCTTAAACCTGTATTGACAATCGTGTTGCAGCGGCAAGTAATGAAGAATGTAATTGCAGTATTGTAACATCATACAGCTATGACAAGTTTGCTATTTGTGTACAATTACAAATAATTATACTCTGTGTATGTACTGTATGAATGTTTGTACATATCTATGTATTTCTGTCTGATATTTCTTTGAGGGACAAACCTACAATTAATTGTGGTGTAACCTCACCTTGTCCTACAAATTCTGCTTCAGATTGTATAGTTGTCTCCACTGTGGTCCTTGAAATTGTGTTATTCTAAAAACCGCTGTAACAGTTATATGTGACAGCGCTGTCAGCAGTATTTGGTCTATGAGTTTTAGTAAAAACATTAAAACAGTGCAGTGTTCACCTAATGACAGGCAAATGTATTTGCATGAATTTGCTGAGAACTATGCTGTATATGGAATTGAAGAGCAATTAAGTCTATTCTTGTTCATGTATTAGGGGTAACAGTGTTACATTGTTGCTGTACGCCCTCCCAGCTTTTGAGTACTGTACAGATCTTGCTCAATAAAGTATTGCACATTGTAAATATGTGTTTTCGGTTGTCATTTTCTTATGGTTATGTTTAACTGTTGATCTACTGAAGTAGCAGACAATACAGAGGAAAGTTGATATGGCTTTATTTAAGATATTCTGGTAAAACCTTATTTTGTATTCTTTGTGTGTAGATGAAAAGTTCATGACAATGGATCATGCAGGGCTTTTTAACCCATGAATAGGAATAGACTAATTGTGTAATCATACGTTTGGGATTAAACAAAATTCCATTCGCATTATTTGTATCTCATTGTCGGCAGGTTTATAATATTATTTCAAAAAGATATCATCAGACCCCCAACTGTCTCAGTTTTTGTTGTCCTAAAAGCTAACTTGTACTAGAAGGCATAAATTTGAAACGTACAGGAACAACCGATGATAATATTTTAAGTAACTCTTAAAAAGAAATACTACATTTTCACAGTACGGAGTCATAAATGTGGAATTTAATCTCTAACTTACTAAAAGGAGGGAATTAAATGAAAGTGCAAATCCAAACACTGGCCACAATAATACTTAGACAAAGTGAAAGGTCTCAATCAAGAATCTATTCAATTAAACCAGCTAACCTGAGTTTGTTGGATGGGACAAAATATACATATTCTGTTGCTGTAGTAATGTCAGGATTTATATTCATAGTATGGTTAATATTACATCTTGAAACAAACAGAGGATTTTACACAGTTTAATCCCAGAAACATGGTTATGGTTTGGATTGATGTCAGAGCATTCGTATGCAGATGTGACTGCTCTGTTTCAGGAACACTGGATGTTTGCGACAAAGTTGTTTCTTGCACCACACAGCAGAATCACAGCATCCATATTAGGAACATTAGCATTCCTCCAAAGAAACTCAGTTCTTCCTCTTCCGTTATCACCCCAAGTCATACGTCACCCCTCCCTTGGTCAGATATCAGGTCTCCTCTTGTCCAACATTACCCGTTGAAGCTTCAGTCTTCCCCATGTCAATCATAAGACCCCCTCGTCAATCCTCCCCTTGTCGATCGTCTGCCCCCTAGTTAATTGTTTGAGGGGTGATGACTGAGGAGGAAGAACAGAGTTTCTTTGGAGGAATGAGAATGTTACTAATAGGGATGCTGTACACCTCTCCTAAATTAATATAATGTTATTGGAATGCGTCATAATCCGTCAAATCCTTGATAGCCTTACACCTCTGGAATAGAGTGGTCCATTAGGCTCTTCACAATACTGGAAGACATCCTAGAGACAAGAAGAGAGAAAAAGATTTGCAGTTTGTCAGTTATTATCCTCAAAGAGACGCAAAGAGTTTTGTAATTACATTAAACTGCACATTGTTAGTTTTATCCAAAACCACAACAATATTTGAGTGACTTACAGCAACATTATCCTTATGACTGCTATGTATGGAAATAGGTCAAAAGTCAATGCACGTGTGTCTCAAGCTTGTATATTGAGGGACATGCTCATAAGCCTGATTTTCAAATCTGTAATTACATTTTGCTAGCTAGTGCATTTAGGTGCGTGCTTGTGAGCTGTATTTAACAAGTTTGTACAATTAAGTTTGAACACATTTGGCAAAGTTGCAATTCTGTAACCAAACATTTGTATGAATTAAACTCGAGTTGCGGCATATTGTATTTTCAGATGTACGACAAGATTTTTCAGTGACAAATTTCCTGCTGTGAGGCTGAAATGCATGAGTCGATATTTGTACATTCTCTGACTTTTGAGAGGTTTACAGTGAGAAGATGTTCTGTCATTCGTGGTTCAATTATAAGAATTTTCCGTAAGATTATTAGTAATTGTGGAAAAAAGGCCACCATTATACAACCACAAAATGTATTTAGACAAGGTGCACATACTTTTGAAATTCTATTCATATGTAGTTGTACACCCCTTTTCTCAAAAAGTTGGGATGCCGCGTAAAATAAAAACAGAATACAATGATATACAAAATCATGTATCCCTATATTTAATTGAAAATAGTTAAAAGACAACATATTAAATGTTGAAACTGAGAAATGTTATTGTTTTTGGAAAAATGCATGCCCACATTGAATTTGATGCCAGTCAGAGATGGGCAAGGATAGATCAAAATGTATTTCAAAATAAAATACCAAATACCTGAATTTTACTTGTATGAAAATAAAATTCCATGAATCAACAGACACACCATGTATCAAAATGAACTACTGTATTTTAGTGTTTTAAAAATACAAAAACACTTTTACAAGGGAGCATGAAATCACCATCTATCAACCTATTAGATCCATCCCTGCACCAGTACACTGACTCAGTTGATTAAGTAGGCAATGTTTGATAGCAACAGCTTTTCTGTGCATAATCAGTCATGCAATAAATCTGATATATGCAACTAGTAATCAGATCAAATATTCACATATCCCAGTGATCATGCAGATTAAGGTTAGTTTCAAAGTAACCAACAGTTTAATGTTTAACTAACAGTTTGCTAATGACTCATTATTGTATCCTACTTTAAATGAATGGCCTACTTTGCATCAGCAACCCTGACTCAATGACAAACAACTAATTCATAAGTAGACAACTAATGGCACCTTTATTGCAACTAGTTTCTAAGAAAATTATTAATTTAATTGTTATTTATAAATATAATAATACATTATGTGTCCAGCAGTCATTTATGCAATGGTATGCAGTATCATGATCCGACTAAACAGCTACTTTAATTAGGGTACAATCTTGTAACCTAATTACTGAGTAGGCATCAAGCAGAGGTAGCATTTTATGATGTCATCATGTAGACTTCTCACAAAGAATTTTACAGTATTTTAAAACTACATTATTCAAAACACTAAAGTAGTTCCATACCAAATATTATGTCATTTTCATCAACCCTCTCAAATTACAAAATCCTATTTTGTATTTGAAATACATATTTTATATACACTTATCATCAATACTGCCCATCCGCCATGCCAGCAAATAAATTTTACGCAGCATCCCATTTTTAGGAAACGGAACTGTATAATTACCTTAGTTGAATAAACTTAATGTGCACAACATTGATTAAGATTGTCCACTGAAACCCAGAGCCTGAAAAATATGTTGCTGTGCCTTTGAGCAAGGCACACTCATATATCTCTATTGCTCTGGAGAAATATTATTTCAGATTCACCACCACTTAACCATACATTCTAAAATGCTTAATCATTTATTGGGTCATTGCATAAGGCTATTTTTATTTATGTGACGATGAGATACTTGACATCCTGTTCATTCCCACTGAATGAAAAAAATTCGACCCAACAGGTGGATGCTGGGGTGGTGGAGGCCTAGCAGCATCTTAGACCCCAAGTCAGTGCATTCAACTAAGATAAATGATAGTTAAATATTTCGGCTAATGAGTGTGTCACTGAGAGTGTTACTGTTAGTTACAGCTACTTGTGTAACTAGTGTATTTTTTGTGTCCTACAAAGACATCCTAATATTTAGCAAATTCCCATATTCCCATAGCCATTTCCACCCCTCATTTGTGGTCTCAGTAGTACTGTTTGAACAACCCAGAGATTAGTAGTTCATTAGCAATATTTTTTCAACATATCTATAGTAGTAGTTGGGTTTTTCAAAACATTTCTTTTACAGACCAATAAGATAATTTTACTGGACCAGACTTTTTTGTCTAACAAAAGACAGTTTCAAACTGACCAGGGCAAGAGTAGGAAAATGGCCAACATGTTGAAATAGTTCTGCAATTTCTTTTTTTTTTTACATATTTGATGCTTTTCCTTTTGAAGCACCAGTCATCATTTGACAACACATATGCATTTTGTTGGTGATTAAGATGGCCAAAAATATGTGTGTGCCCAATCATTTTCGCGGGAGATCAAATATTGAAGTTAAATTTTTTTTCAGTAGGATCCTCATTAACTGGTCCACAAACCATACAATATTGAAGGACATGTTCAGAAATTGCAATGCAAAAACATTGTTTAAACTCAGAAAATTAACATGATGCTCTCTCAGAAACATCACACTCACTTTTTTGTCATGTGCTCAAAGATGATAGTGGGTATGACAGTGATAGTTATCACGCCACCAGCGGAGTTCAGGATGTCTGTAATCTGTGAGTCCTGGAGCCAGAAATAAAAACAGAGGTAAAAAGTTATGAAAATAGACAGACTTTTTCTTAAAAAGGTATGAAGCCTTTTTGATTCATACCCTTCAAATACCCTGCAATGTTTTTAGATTAATTGCTATTGAATGACCTGCTTTAGGCCTAATGTTACGCTTCTTGTGCTATAATGTAGGTTAGTGTACACATAAAAGTTATTCATCATAAAGTGTTATTCATCTTTTGAAGATGATTTATCCAAGGAGTTGAGGCTGTGCCCTCTCCTGCATCATCGGCCCGAGTGAAACAGCAAAGACCATTAAACGTCAAATGGCCGTCAGCTCCAGATGTGGTAAAGTGGTTCCACTTCAACCACATCAGAGATTGCAGAAAAGGTGGATAACAGGGGAGATAACTGTAGGGGGAGAACATGATACTGGAACTCACTATCTGTGTTTTTGCCCTATGGTTATAGATGAAAATCATCCACATAATTGGAGGATTCTACTGTTGTGTTACCTGTAGCCACGTATACAGTGGATATAAAAAGTCTACACACCCCTGATATATTGCCAGGTTTTTGTGATGTAAAAGAATGAGACAAAGATAAATCATGTCAGATATTTTCCACCGTTAATGTGACCTATAATGTGAACATTTCAAATGAAAAACAAACTGAAATCTTCAATCTTTTTGGCCATAATTCCAAAAAGTATGGTTGGCGCAAAAACAACACTGCACATCACCCAAAGAACACCACATCCACAGTAGAGCATGGTGGTGGCAATTTTTGCACAAGATTTTTGCACAAAATCTTCAGGCGTCCATTAGAAAGCTGAAGATTAAGTTCACCTTTCAGCACAACAACAACCCAAAGTACACATCCAAATCCACAAAAGCATGGCTTCCCCAGAAGAAGATTAACGTTTTGGAATGGCCCAGCCAGAGCCCAGACCTGAATCCAATGGTTTATGTGGGTCTGGAGGGAGAGTGAGCTGTATAACCAGACATCTAGATACTATTTGTAAGTGTCCATGTATTCTAATACGGACCCATCAAGAGTAGTGATGCTAGTCAGGCGGACAGGTGTGGGTAGCGATCGATTGAAGAGCACTTGGTTTTTCCATAGTTCAGTAGTAGTTGGAACTCACAGAAGAAGTGCTGTATGCCATTAAAGGTCATCTGGAGATTTATATACGCACAGTGAACAGTGAAGGGCCAGATGTATACAGAATGGTGTCATCTGCATAGAAGTTGATTTGAGAGTAACCAGCTGCCAGAGCAACATCATTTATGTACAATGAGAATAGTGTCGGCCCTAGAATCAAACCCTGTGCAATGACTTAGCCCCGCTATTAAACTTGCCAACTCTTTTTTGCAGTTCTTTAAGATAAAATAACAACAGTAAATCTAATAAGTCTACCACAGCATCCCTCCTCCTTCTGTGAAACATCAAATCTGTCCACCTGCTGCACGGGATTCTCACCTCTCCTCATTCAGTCTGGTTGATTCTCCTTATATCACTACTACCTGCTCTCTCAATTCTCTTTCCACAGTTCTGATTAAAGCCTCCATACCGGCTCTCTGTCCACACATCACAAGCATAGTGAACCTCTCCCTCACCAACGGTATTGTCCCCTCTTGCTACAAAGCTGCTGCTGTCACCGCCATCCTAAAGAAACCTGGACTAGACACCACCATCCTTAACAATTTCTGCACCCTTTCCAACCTCCCCTTCCTGGCCAAATCTCTTGAAAGAAATGTTGCCTCACAGCTCCAAACCTTCCTCCTCAAAAACAATCTTTATGAGCCAGTCTGGTTTCTGGCCAACCAATAGCACAGAATCTGCCCTCTCTAAAGGTGTCAATGACCTTCTTCTCTCTACTGATGCCAGTTCCCTCAACATCCTGATTCTCTTCAACATGCCTTTGTAAACCACCAGATTCTGCTCCCCAGGCGAGGGGTTGGGCGGGAACTGCACCCTCCTGGCTGAACTCCTATCTCACTAATTGAACCCAATTAATTCAAAGGCCAAAGCTCTGGCTCAGCCACAGTTACTCAAGGTGTCCCCAGGGCCCAGTACTTTATCCCCTACTCTTCATCCATATCCTTCCCCTCGATCACTTCCACATTCATTTCCACTACTATTCTGATGATACACAAATATATCTAGCCACCAAATCCCTCACCCACACCCATAACTAATCCTACCTGACTGCAAAAAAAGCATAGATGACGGAAAACTTCCTCATACTAAAGTGTGACAAAACAGAAGACATACTCATTGGAACTGAATCCACCCTCACCAAACTAACACTTTCACTCTCAGCATCCATAACACCGCTGTGTAACCTTGCCTTCATTCTGGACTCCACACTCTCCTTTGATCAGCACATTAAACATACTGCAAAACCTTAATTATTCCACCTCCACAACATTGCCAAACTCAGACCTCCCCTTTCCTGTCCTCTTGCTGAAACCCTAGTGTATGCGTTTATAACTTCCAGTCTTGACTACTGCAGCTCCCTACAAACTGGCATCAACTCTACATCCATTAGCTCCAAAGGGTTAAAAACTCTGCTGCCAGACTACTCACTCACACCAAGTCCAGGCAGCATATCACCTTTATCCTCTGTGAGTTACACCGGCTTCCAATCTCCCAACGCATCAACTACAAGATCCTCCTACTGACATATAAAGCCATAAATAATATTTCCCCTGCCTACCTCTCCAACATTCTTCTTCCATAACACCCTACACACTCACTCCATTCCGTTACTGCGGGCTACCTCATAATCCCCAAGTCGAAGCTCAAAGTCTTTGGTGACAGGGAATTCTCCCAGGTTGCTCCCAGGTTTTGGAACTCTCCCCCCAAAACCATCCATGACTCTGAGACTATCCCCATCCATCCCCAAAGCATCAACACAAATCTGTTCAAAATTGCCTACCCATAGCCATGCCCAATCCCACTCACTCTGTTTTCTCATGGTATATGTTGTTTTTAAATGTTTCATGTTCATTTTGTAAAGCATCTTCAGGTCCTTGAAAAGCGCTATAAATATATTGCATTATTATTATTATTTTAATGTTATGGTCCAAAAACCCACTGATTCTACATTGATTTCCAGACCTTAAAAGGTCTCCAGGTTTGACAGCTACCCCATTCCCCTAGTGGATAAACAAACTGAGCAGGTAGGTAAGGCCAACTTTAGTTCTACCTTGATCTTACTACAGCCTACTGACAGGTGTCACTTTTCCCCTCAGCTTTCCCCCTGGGCTCCCATACCAGTATTGTGACAGTATCCCATTCGGGCTTTGCAGAGCCCCAGCAAACATTCCAGCACCTCAGAGAAATTCAGACAGGACCCGTCCCTAAATTTGCCGCTTGCCTAGATCAATGATTTGATCATACATGCCTGTATCCACATCTTAGAGGTGCGACATTAGAAAGCCCATGAATTTACTGGCTTGCATTCCCAGTAGTTTTGCCATGACATATTTTTTCTTTGCTGACAGACACCACCTACTCAGTGTCTGTTCACTGTGTTAGGAACAACATTGTTCTTCACACCGGTATACAGAGAACAGTGTTGCTCATTGAATTTGCCTCTCAATGTAAATGTTTTCATGCATCATCTATTTTACTGACACCTGCGATGTCACGTTTTGCAGAAAGCCCATAGCAATGTATATTTATTCAATTTACCAAAACATTATGGTGACAGGCAGATATTGATTACGCTTGAAGAGAGCCTGCAAAACATGCTACAATGAGTCCAGTGTGCTGTGAGTGTTTGTTTCCTGACAGGTTTACAAAATTCCAGGTTTAGCCATTATTGAATGCTAGTTCAGCTTCTGAAATAGCAGAAAAGCAGTCAGGGACAGATACTAATGGAAAACAGGTGTGTAAGTTAATTCTTTTAAATGAATAGTATCACATATGTTTGAAGTGAACCAGGGTTTGGATCCGTTGTTATTTCTTATTCTCTTAAATGGCAAATGTCTGTTAGCAATTAAAAACATTAGTGAAATATTCAATTGACAGTTCAGCTTCTGGAATAGCAGAAATGCAATCAAAGTAACATAAGTAAAAATCTTGAATGAAGGCTTATTCAATACATTTGGGTGATAATGCATGGTGAAGCTCTATTAGTTCTGATGTCCCGTTACCTGTATTGTGTTTCTGTCTTCCCGGTTTTGAACTCTGCCATTTTGTTACGAACTATGAGCCTGTCTGCTCCGGTGTCCCTCTACCCTTCTGCTTCAGTTACTGACCTACAAGCCTGCCAGCTCTGGTGTCCCTCTACCCTTCTGCTCCAGTTACCGACCTACAAGCCTGCCTGCTCTGGTGTCCCTCTACCCTTCTGCTCCAGTTACCGACC